>JASCZW010016770.1:0-13841 GCA_034211315.2 Aedes japonicus | reverse complement strand
TTAGATTTGCGGCGACCTAAGCGACACAATAATAATGGAAATGTTATTGAAATGCCCCCGTCAGGATTTTAGCCATCAAAAAAGCGTCCGGCATCTAAATTGTCAAATAAAACATCGCAAAAACAACATCGAAAGCATAAACATGAATCATTCACGAGACTCAAGAATGGGTGAAATAATTTACTTTTGAAATAAAACTATGGGCGTATAAAAATTGGGCGATACACGTCCGATCAATTTTCTAAGTTTTCACGACACTGCTGATAATAAAATTGCAAACCTAAAATTGATTTGGTTAAAGCACATACTCTTTATAAGATATTCGGAACATTATTTTAATATGTACGAATAATGTTAAATAATGTGTATATTTTTTTTATAAAGATTTTATAACCTACAGAAAAAAACAGTTTTTTGCTGTAACATTTTTATTTCAAATTTGCCAACAACGTTGTATTGAGATGATTTTTATAACTTAAAACGATAAAAGTTTTGACGTAAACATCTTGCCGATGTCTCTTACCATTAGCGAGTAATTAACGATATTCTTATAAAAATACGCCCTTTTCAAATGTATTTTACTCAATTTAAAAAAATTACCTATCTTAAATTTTCAGACATGATATGCTATATTAAAAATCCTTTCAAATGCTGTTAAGAAATATTTTTTTTGGTTTCGCCCCAACTAGAAACACCAACATTTGAAAAAGGCCTATTTTGTTTACAAAAACCATAATAACTTTTGTTTGACATACGATAGAGACAATTTCAGCACAACAAAAGTTGTAACTTTTATTGTTCTAGAATCAAGGGGAAGACAACTTTGCACAAAAATTTGAAATAAAAACGTTACAGCAAAGTAACTGATTTTTATAGGGACACCCTACCCAACTAACATTTTTAGTTGCCTTAGCCGAAGCTAAGAACTTATAAGCTGTTTTATAATTGTATAAAAGCAAGTGAAGCTGAATAAGCAATAAGCAGAATTAAAAAATCGATACAGTACTTATGCGTAATGTAACACAGCTTTAACACAACATTTAGCTCTAGGTTGCATACTTTGAAAAGAAAGTTCTTATGCGAACAATGTTTGTGTACGTTTACACAGCTTGTTTATGTAGCTAAGAAATTAGTCGGTTAAGCTTTTGAATGATCATTCTGTGTTCTCTTACACAGTTTTATTTGTTGGCTTCGTTATAGCTTTTCAAAAGCCTTTATATTAAAAATACCTTAGCCGCTATACAGCTTAGTGATTCTAGCTGTATAAAATGTTGTATTAGTGCATTGAGCGAACAAATCGAGAGGAACTCATTAGAAGATTGTATGAAAATGAGCCAGAAGACATTATTGCTAGTTTTATACGATTTTCTAATAGAAAGAAGTTCATATGACGATCGTATGAATATTTTCCTCACATGAAAAAAAAAGTTGCAATCGGGATTCGAACCATGAACCTCGGCATCCAGAGCCGAACCACAATCCCACGAGACTATACACGCGTGATAAGTGATGTCAATCGAAAGTGTACACACTAAGAAAAAAGTACCCAAAATTAAGTATAAAAAAACTCAACGTTGAGTTCTGTCAAGTGAGGTTAGCAGTTGGGTGAATACAAAAATTGATGTAGGTGGAATTCACCCATCTAGCTATTGTTAACTGGTATTTCCAAACCTTACTTGTATATATTTTAATTTGATGATCAAAACAACTTAATTTTAAGTTGAAGCTACTCAATCATCACGTTCTCTTCGCGCAATGAACGGTTGAGTATTTTCAACTTAGTTTTGGTTGAAAATCGTAGCAACCGTCGGCGGTGTTGACGACTGTCATTTATTTGTTAGTCTAGTCGACTGCGGACGCATTATTTGCATTATTTGTTAGGATTTACTCGGGGAAAACTGTTTGTACAATGTGCAAATATTTTTTATAGGCAAGTACTGTCATTCTATGCATCATTGTACCATTATTATAGCAATGATTAATATAGCAATCTATAACAACTGTTATAAATGAAATTGTCGTTTAAAAAAATTATAACAAATGAATCCTAGCGCGGCACAGCTAACAACGTAAATTGGATGGTGATCATGTTTAGATTATAAGAATCTCGGTAACACTGATTTTCAAAACAGTACAAACCTGTTCGTAAAGAGCTTCAGCAATTATTGTTGTTCAACATTATTAGAACTAAAATATGTTTTGAACACTTTGAATACGGGTACTGGAATTCCTCACAGCTGATATGGATCTGAGGATACAGTCACCGTTCTTAAGGTGAAGGTACCGAGTTCAAATCTGGTAAGTACACGGGTAAGTGATATATAAATATATACTATATATAAACATTATAATACAAAGTTCATATAGTTAAATGTTAATTACGCATTACAACGATAAAACAACACCATTGCCGTAATACCGTCCACGAGAATTGCAAACAGTGTTTGACATACATATTTTTTCGATTGCTTGCTGTATAGTGACTATGTTTAAGCGTTTATATCAACGTGTTAAGACTACCAATAAAAAGCTGTTTGCCACAGTTCTAAAAATAGAAATTGCGATGAACAAATAAATATGCCGAATATGCGTTTCAAAAGAACAGTTACGTAATAAGTTGTATAATTTTTGGATAAAAGCTTCCTAGGCTATAAACCGATTACATATTCTGCTTGACATTTTTTTCATTTTCATGAAGCTGGGTAGATTCGCCAGATTTGCTTGTGAAAATATTGGCTGAGCGCTTGTGCAACCACTACTTAACCATTACTCATTTTAAAGTTGTATACGTATTGCCAATGAAGCGTTTATCTAATTAAAAATGTTACTTGGGTATGCTACGTAGGAAAAATGATCTAATTTGGTTATATTAAAAGGTACAAAAAAAAACCATCAAAATTGCTTGAAATTATTTATTATAAAACTTTTCCGAATAATGTATGCCTTTATTTCTGCGAATAAAAAAAAGTTAAATTTTCGATATATCTGAAAATAAGGATCACCCTAGTTTTCATTTACACCAAAAGAAGCGTTTTGTTATTAGAAACAACTGAGTAGAAGACAATTTGGCTCAACAACCTCAAACTACGGCTGAAAATTTATCTTTCCAGCTAAATTCGCATTCTGGACCACTGTGCTGATAGTTAAAATGGAGTCATTAATACTCTTGGTCAACCATGTTTCACCCACGCATACAACATCAACATCACTTATGGACGTAATCTGGCGTTTGTTAGTTTTGTTGTTGGACAATAAACCATACTGTTATTGTATAGTTCATCTAAACCGACTCTATAATCACCATAATATATAGACAATTAAGTCTATTTTAGTTAAAATTTTGATTATAAATAAACAATAAAATAAATGGTTTTTATTTGAAATTGTTCGAGAAAAAATTATCATCCACAATAGATTCTATGACGGAAAACAAGAAGTTTAATTGTTATCCTATCATTGAAAACAATAGAATCTATAGTGTCTACCATTCATATCACTGTAGTTTTACAATAGATTCTATCGAATTTTCAATGTAATTTTTATTAGGAAAGTTATTCAGCTAACACGACAAATCTCCTTCAAGGAACTAGGAAGGAGGACTACAACACGAATTTTTTGCGTCAGTAGGAAAATATGCGGTAATTTTATTGTTGAAAATGAAGGATGTCCACTGAAAAATCTACGCAGCCTACCGTAAGAATACTGAAAAAATATGGAAGTAGTTTACAAAAAGGTCTCGTCACTGTAGTTTTATAGTTATCTAGATAGTTAAAAGTAGTAAACTATTTAGAAAATTCAGTAGCTAGAAACTCTCTCAAAATTCTGGCAAGTTAAATGTGCATTGGCTTTGCTAGATGATGGATATTTATTTAAAGGCAACTCGGAAATTTGCACAATGGAATTAACGGCTTTTTTGTTTGTTTGTCGAAAACCGTGAACAATACATTGATCAACATATTTATACCGTGTCCAATATATTCTCGTATAAATTCAAATTTCGATTATTGCAGAAAAGTTAATTAGATTTTATAGGTGGTTTCTTTTTATTGAAAGAATAACACCGCCTTTAACCATTTGACCAGCTTCAAACGTTTCTCAATACCATCGCAAGCGGCACACAAAACTTCTATTAGCATTTCGTCCTAAATTCGAAATATTATGACATAGCACTGGGCCAAAGTAGACGACTTCTGCTCGCTTATTTTCAACGGCATGTATGAAAACAAAAAATAATCCTAGAGTTTAGATCTGGTAAAGTGGGAAGCCTTTCATCTTTTGTCAAAAAGTTGGTCAAATTTGCCTGACACCAGTTTTGGACCAAATTCGTTGCTGTCCTACTAGAACACGTAATCATCATTCTCGAACATTATTTCTAAGCTAGGCTTCATGACATTCTGCAAAACTTCCGTTTTTTAATATCCGTTTTATCTTAACGCCTTTCCCGGTGAAAACAAGTGGTAGCTTGCCGCGCTTGCAAATACCCCCCCCCCCACCCCTTCAGCCAAACCATCATGGAATCGGCGGCTTGGAACCGGGGAATGTTTTTGTCGTTATCCTTAGACCTACAGTCTAATAAATTTTTTTAGAGTTAATTTGAAATAATTAGAAGGTATGCGTTCAAAAAATTTGTGAGTAAGATTTCCTTGAAACTTAAGAACCATATAGGGACCGATTCGTATAGAACTAATAAATTAATTTAATAGAGGTTCGAATTATTATTATAACGATGTAACATTATTTTATTGCATGAATTGTACATTTTTTAAAGTCCATTGAAGAGTTAATTGGACATTTTCAAGACCTTTTTTATGTTAATGACGAGAAATTATTAAAAGATGTATAGGTGATTTTTTTTTAATTATTTATTTTCCGTCGGCCTATTTCCTCACATGGTGACAATCACCGACGCCAGGGAGATGACTCCACCATTTGCCTTAAGTTACGCCCGCTCAGCCCTTAAGTGACTCTAACCACACTCTGGGTCGGCTCTTTCATACCGAGGTTACAAAATAAGAGGAAAAACCATAGAGATAAATTATTTTAATTTTACGGCGTTTTATTAAATTTTTGGCCCTAACAGTCCCTATCAGCCCTAGCTATATCCCTACCGATACACTCTACTCACGGTTATGGTGTGTGGTGTCAGTGTTGGGCCCGTCGATGAACGCTGGTCAACTTGGTCCACACGAGGTTTCCGTGTTCCGTCGCCTGCTTGCTCCAATATTTTCCGCGCCAATCGTGCCGATTGCCCCGATTGCGATGTGTCGAGAACGCCGATTCGGTGATGGATGTTTGCGTCGTCCACGCAATTTCGCTGATCAGCACCTTGCCTCCAATCGTGCCGATTGCCCCGATTGTGCCGCAGATGCGTCGATTACGCCGATCTGGTGGTGTCGCTGGTCCTGTGAGGGATATCGTTGCCGTTTGCGCGCCTTTGCTGCCACTTAATACCAATCGAGTGGGTGCCGATCGATTAGTTGTCGATCGATTTGAATACGATCCGTAGGTGTTTGCTCACTTTGCGAACGGGTGATGGCTAACCAATCACCAAGAACAGTTTTTTTCCACAATTTTGTTGAACTTTTGGGTTTTCTTCGTGAGCTATGGTGTAGGTCGATTGCTGGTGCTCAAGCAAGTGGCCGAGTCTCCTCACATGCAAGACTCAGGAAACGGCGAACAGGCCTTTTTTCTAGGTAGCATTCTGTGTTGGGAGTCGAGAGCATCAGGCAGTACTGCTACCAAGGATACCAGTTCGAAGGGGTGTTGTTGTTGTGTTGTGTTGTGTTGTTTAGGCTGATTACATCATCTATTCAGTGTGCTGTTGTCGGATACTAACATTGGCCGTAATTTAGCTACTAGCTTTTATTTTGCATGTTATCTAAGTTAAGTAGTTTATGGTAGTTTAAGCATTTATATATGAGCATGATATTTCATATCATAGTACTTAAGTTTTCTTAATTTATATACTTTTAAGACCCTATCTAGCTAGCTAATATTTATCTGTAGATCTTTCCTCTTTCGATTAAATACCCCCATTTCTGTTAGAAAAACTAAGCATTGAGTGAGCGAACAAAGTGACTGGTCACAACCACCTGGACCCTACCTAACGACTCATGACTATGTACCGGGACCATCGGCTTTACTTCCCTTCCGAAGGAAGACGTGACCAAGATTTTTTCGCCTCAGAAAAACCACCGACGTCGACTGGAATTGAACCCAGACCCACTGGGGTGCCAGTAGCAGTCACGCTTACCACTACACCACCGACGCCGGCTATAGGTGAATTTAATTTGTTTTTATAAAATGCTTTATACTATTAATTCATTATTCATTATATTCATTTATTGGCTCCACATGCCAACGTTCAAAGCGGGAACGACAGCAACAAACAGCAAAGATAGGTTTCCGACATCAACAGTGCCGAACAACTCAGGGGACCTGCAGCCAAATCAAACCCTCACAACGACGTGCTGAACTACCAAAGTAACCACAAGCATTACTATATGTTATTGCACTTATTCGACCCAAAAGCGGGATCGCATCAATTCAACATTTGTCAAGTATTAAAGCGTTAGATTAGCTTTAACTTACTCACCTATCAAACAGCTAAAGCCGGGGTAGCCTCTGGTGTGCACAGAAACAGTCTCCATTCTATGCAGTCCGAAGGGTCCGCAGGTCACCTTTTACATTTTCGATTCACCTTGCTCTATAACGAACCGATCGACACAAGAAGAAGAGGCGTGCATTCTTCTTGTGTCGGTCGGTTTGTTATAGAAAATCATTTGAACTGGGCTGTCGTCTGCCATTCTTACGACATGGCCGGCCCAACGGCGATGACCTATTTTAGCGATGTGATAGATTTGAGGTTTTCCATGCATCTGATGCAATTCGTGGTTTATTCACCTCCTTTAAGTTCCGTCTTCCATCGGTACTCCACAGTAGATCGTACGCAGCATCTTCCGTTCAAAGACACCTGTGGGTTAGCGAATTGATTGTGTCTTTCCCTGCGGTTATTATACTGTTTCCTATCCCTTGTTCTTTAAGCTCACTTTGACAGGTACGAGCATATGCGTGAACCGAGCGCCAACCCGACATTCGAAAGCTTATGGGCACATCAGGCATCTTGCCCATCGATCAGCCTCATTCGTATCCCGATCGCGGCCGTGGTAAGAAGTGTTTTCCAACGCAGCAAGAACCCCTCTTTGCTGAGACGGCAGCAAATGACTCTGCACATTTTTGGCGATCCTGCCAGAATTATTCTGCCGTTTTAATGGCAGTTAATTTTCATGGACCAGGAGATAATACGTTGCATATCAGCGAGGGGGTTTTTGCTTGAAATAAAAAGTGTTTTAATTATAGTGACAAAGTGCAAAGCAAAGAAAAAAAAACAAAGAGAAGTGAAAGAAAAGTTTCCACCCCGCCATTTTGTGCGACAGGCGTTAACCACGTGATTGGTTTATTCAGCGGCATTTTTTTCACTAAAAGGTAAGGTGAGTAGTAGCAGTAGTAATAGTGTTGGAATACAGTGAAAAAAAAAGAGGAAAGAAAAAATTAATGAGAGGAAAGTGGACACCTTCCTTCATTTTTTTTTATCATCGTTGTCATCAGGTGATGCTCGTATGAGCAGGATATTTTGTTTTAATTTCGTTGAAGTTGAAATTTGGCTTTAGCTCACTTGCCAACTGACTCACAAGATTCAGTTTTCAATGATCAGATTAACATACAAGGTTTAGATACCCAGTAATGCGAGGGATCGCTAAGACATTAGAATTTACTGGCTTGGGACAACCAGTCAAACGATGTATCGGGTCGATTATCGTTAGTTTGCTGGTTCGGGACGACCAGAAATATGTTTGGTTCGAACGATCTTGTTCGTCTGCTGGATCGGGACGACCAGTTATGCATGTGATCGAGACGATCTTAAAACTACTGGTTTGGGACGACCAGTTAAGTGTTTAATCTTGACGATTTACGCTAGTTTGCTGGATCGGGACGACCAGTAGTGTGATTGATTGGAACAATCTTTGTTTTACTGGTTCGGGACGACCAGTCAAGTGATGTGTTACGGTGATTAAAGCATGTGATCGAGACGATCTTGAAACTACTGGTTCGGGACGACCAGTTAAGTGATTAATCTTGACGATTTACGCTAGTTTGCTGGATCGGGACGACCAGAATTGAGATTGATTGGAACAATCTTGGTTTTACTGGTTCGGGACGACCAGTCAAGTGATGTGTTACGGTGATTATAGCATATTCGCTGGTTCAGGATGACCAGCCAAGTAGCTAATCGGGACGGTTTCTACTAGTTCGCTGGTTCGGGTTGACCAGTAACGCTCTAATCGTGATGATTCATACTTAAATTTACTAGCTCGGAACGAACAGTCAAACCGTTTATCGGGACGATACCTCAGATCCTCTAACTAGGGACTAGTTGGCCAAGAGAATGATTTTGATTAAGCAACACATGGATGTTTGTTGGCTTAATATAATCGATAAAGCGTTCGGCAAAGTTGGGCAGAGTACCTGAATTCCTAGTGGAAGGTTAATTAACCCATGTACCAAGTTTTCTATGAACCATAATTGGTCACGTTTGGACATATGCTTTGGAGTCTTGAGAAAGTTGGAATGTTACTTGGGAATAGTTAAATGGTTTTGCCTTCATTCATGTTTTGTTTTGCAATTGAGCAAAGGCATAGCTTCTAAAACAAAAAATGATGGTTTAGTTTGAATGTTCATTTAAAAATTCTACGGCATACCTCTTATTAGAATAGAGTGTAGTTATTATTATCGATAATTTTCGTTCAGAGAACACAATATTCAATAAAATGCGTATTTCTCAGTAATACTTGCGGAATGTATGAACTATTATAATGGATTAAAGATTACAGATTTGAGATTGTATTTGTTCTTTTGGTACAGCTTGAGTATGGCTGGTAGATACGTTAGATTGCCAACTCCACTATCAGAAAGTGTCGGAGAAGAAAATGTATCTAATAATGAGGTAGAGATCGAGCACTATGATCGCCCGGGTGATTCCGAAAATGCCTTTGTAAACCAAGCCCAAACCACGCCTACCGATGAAGTTCAAAATCAAACACTCACCTCCCAGACTGCTAATAAAATAGCAGTCCTTGAGAAAGCAGTGGTAGATTTATCCAATTTGATGATGGAACAGCATCGCGAGAACCAGAAACGATCAACTGAGGAACCGAATTGGGGTTATTGTCCTCGTGAGAGTTCACTACCATCCAATTCCGTACCAACGGAATTAGGAAGCATTAGAATGGATCAGGTTAGACCGTTTCCCAAAGATATTCCTGCGAACCGGCTTTGGCAGGAGTGGCAGAAATATATCGAGAATTTTGAAATCGCCACTTTATTAAGCCAGGTTACAGAACCAAGTCGACTGGCTAAGATGTTATTCCTAGTAGTAGGCGATGATATGCAGAATATTATTCGAGCGGCAAGATTGAGACCAAGTCTGGAAGGCCCTGACTGCTACAAAACGTTTGTCGAGAGTATCGATACACATTTGCGGTCGATGTCAGATTCAACTGCCGAACACGAAGCGTTTATGGCCATGCCTCAGGAAATCAGTGAGTCCGCAGTATCATTCCATGCCCGTCTGGTGGAACGTGTCAGGGTTTGCAGTTAAAGTCGCTCCGAGGAGGATCGTTTTGTACGGTCGCAGTTAGCCAGAGGGCTTAGAAATAAGGAACTAGCAAAGTCTGCTCGTCTATTCGACTATGGAACGAACATGATAGTTCAGGCAGCAACCCGAGGAGAGGCGTACTCTGCAGAACATTGTCCGGTCGAAGTTCAAGCAGTAATGTCAGCAGCACGAGAAAGAGCATCTGGGCAGAAATATCCATGAAGCATCGAGCTCGAGAAGGACTGGTGCAGCAAATATGATTCGACCAGGAGAGAAGAGGTACTCGGGAATACTGGTAGTGGAGGTAATCAGCCGAAATGGTTTCGCAATGCTGGCCAAGGAAGGTGGGTAAAATGCTCCCGATGTAATCGATGCGCACATAACGATCGAAATCAGTGCCCTGCTCTGAGAGCAAAATGTTTTACATGTGGGATGACTGGCCATTTTACCGCAACGTGTCGAAGAAAGGAAATTAACAGATTGGAACGGGATGAAAAAAAAAAAGATCAAAGAATCATAATGGTAGCCTTCTGTTAGTGAATGGTGCTGGAGGTAAGTTAAGACGGCACATCACACAAAATAAGAAGGTCCAAGAATGGAGATCGGAACCAAATCAAATGGATGAATCCGTAGAGTTATCATCGTCCGGCAAAGCAACTACTCTTCAAATCGGAGTACAACAGCGTCCTGTCAGAGAGAAGAGGTTACCGCGGCACCTACAGGACTACGCATACTTGGTAGACAGCGAGCTGGCTAGCCTGAAGCAGTAATTTTAAATTTTAAACATTGAGGCCGTGATTTGGAAGAATAACGTGAATACGTTCAAACTATATTTCCACTTATTATTTTCTTATTGGAGAAGAGGGAAGATGTGGGTTAGCGAATTGATTGTGTCTTTCCCTGCGGTTATTATACTGTTTACTATCCCTTGTTCTTTAAGCTCACTTTGACAGGTACGAGCATATGCGTGAACCGAGCGCCAACCCGACATTCGAAAGCTTATGGGCACATCAGGCATCTTGCCCATCGATCAGCCTCATTCGTATCCCGATCGCGGCCGTGGTAAGAAGTGTTTTCCAACGCAGCAAGAACCCCTCTTTGCTGAGACGGCAGCAAATGACTCTGCACAACACCTAGGACGCGTTAAACCTTGACAAGCATTGTACACGTTTTGTGGCCTTAGAGGACTACCGATATAATTAAAGTCTTGATCAACTTTGTGGTTCGGTGAATTTTAGCAATCTTAGCGTTCTTTGGAGTCTAAAGAAGTCACGATTGTCAGCCATAATCCTCCTTTGTATCTCTCAACTGGTGCGGTTATCTGCAGTCGTCAATTATCCAAAATACACGATTTCGTCAACCGCCTCGATTTTATCACAGTCGATATAAGCTCGTGGGAGGCTGACATTGGCTCACGAGACCTCTTCGTCGTGTATTTTGTATTTGACTCATTATTGACAAGGCCAATCTTACTAGCTTTAGTCTTAAGCCTGATGTAGGTTGCCGCCATTGTCTCAAAGTTGCATGTTACCAGTCATGCAACTTTGACAAAGCCAAGGACGGACTTCCTGAATATCGTAGCGCTAATGAATCCTCGCTTTTCAAATCTCGCTCTCCAAACCAATATCCAATAGCAAACAGGACAATTCATTACCTTTTCTCTGATATTCTAAAGGACTGGAGAAAGCCCTTGGAACTCGGACGACGCATATCTCTTGATCTATTGAAGACTTTCAAAGTACATCTGGACGGTTTAATACACCACAGCGTCCCTGGTAGTTGGAACTAGAATCCCTATATTTCTAGGGACTCTAGTTGGAACAAATAACGTTTGACAGTCATTTGTTAATGTTTTATTGACAAAAAAATTTGGTGAAAAGTTTCTCTCGATTGATCAACGCATCTCGAAATTACGGATCATGGAACTTGAGAAAAGAAAATTAATTGTGTACAAACATCTAGAGAATCCTTCGGGGTCTGCCTTAAAAATAGAAAAAAGTGTTAAAAATCCTAAAGTCAACGTGTGTCTTGTAATTAAGCGTTACAAGGATACTGAGGTGGATATATGACAATAACTGCATAAGATATATCCACCTTGGCTTTTTCCCTTCCCGAAAAAATAAAATAAAGAAATAAATAAATAAATACTCTTAGTGTGGATAGAGCACAGCGCATCTATCATAAACGTGGCACTAGGCACAAAGAGCTGAGGAGAATGGTGTTGAGGTACGTGAAAGGCGACCCAGGTGTCTCTATTCGTGATTTGGCAAAGAAATACCATAGACTAACTCTAAGACCAGTAGGTCCTGAACAAATAGGATTTTTTTCTTGGCTCAGTCAGTACTAGTACATCGGTCCCAAGCTCGGTCCCAAGCTTTATAATGCGCCCCTTATAATGAACTCACACGTGAGAGTGTGTTCTCAAATATTCATTGTAATTTGTGTCAACATTGTTTAATAACATAGTGAACAGTGACATAACGGTTTTCTAAAAACGTTAGTAGAAACTCCCTACGATTTTGCTTGATAAGGTGGTCGATTAGCTACATTAAAAATATATATGGTGCAATAAAGAAAAGTTGTCAGGAGATAATTTGCCTTCGAAGAAATTATCGACATAGGCTTACGATTACCTCACAACCATCAGCACCATTTAAGTCCCGACTTAATGAAGTATTGGTTGCTCTAAAAAATGTACTCAATTCGAACTGGATGACCTGCTCTACAAAATCATATGATTACGATGATGTTAAAGAGATCGCTAGCTCTTCACATACAAACACTTCGGTAAACCGCAACTTGAGTCAATGATTACTGGAACTCCAAGCGGTTATTTCCTATGCTCGTACGGCTTCATTGTTGAAAAACCTTGTTGTTTTTTTTTCTCTCAATTCCGACATTTTAATTGATCGAAAGCAGCTCACTAGAGGAGCCAGGCATCAACTAAATTTAATTATTTTTTAATCTTCCTTTCACACTGTAGCTATACTTTTCTTAGGTAAGTCGTCACTCAAAACTAGATAACACACGAATAAATTAATTGTGTTGTGATGTGTTGACACACATTGAAGCTTAATGCCATTTGCATTCCAGAAATTTATTATTTTCATCTAAAGCTGTCACTTGTGACTCAAAATAAAAGAATAGAGCTGCTAAAACTGGTCATTTTAGTCTAATTATCATTAACACTAGATCTATCTGTTCAGTACTAACAAGGCTCCGATAATAAGTTTGTTTGTACTAGATGGAATAATTTACAAATGAGACAGTTATCGCTTATGAAACAATACAAAGCATCAATGAATTGGCCATACCAATATTATTTTCACGGAGCCGAGCAGGCAATGATCGCATCCATCCACATTCAAGTGATTGACGTGCTTCTTCAGTCATCCAGGTACATGAGTTTTTAGAAATAACAAATCAATATTAGGACATTAGGAAGCGCATCAACGTGTCTGTAACGTAGGGAGTCATTTTAATTTGTTTTTGATTCATACAGATCTTAACAACCAATGACAAATTAGTTCTATGGCTATGGGGCTGGACTTACCACTAGTTAGTACGCATGCTTAAACTAGAAATTAGAAGAAAAATTAGTATTTTCCATTTTATTCCAACTACCTTTGCTTATCTTGACAGATACGCGTATTTCGTCTACAATGTGCAGACTTCTTCAGTATCTCGTACTTATAACTCGACTAACTATCAGACACTGAAGAAGTCTGCACATTGTAGACGAAATACGCGTATCTGTCAAGATAAGCAAAGGTAGTTGGAATTAAATGGAAAATATTAATTTTTATTCTAATTTCTAGTTACAGGTATTCCACTAGACAGCTCAAACCCTCTAGGATTAACTCATGCTTAGTTTTCGTGCATGATAAAATTGAAATAACCATAAATGTTTTGCAACAACTTATTAAATTGAATTGAAATTTAATAGGCACGATCCAAAGTGTTCTATTAGGGAACACTTTGGAAATATTTTAGTGAAAGTAAAATGGAATGGAACTATTTTAGTGAAAGTAAAATAAAAATTTCAGGCCAAATAAAGAAGTGCAGGTTGATACTTACACGCAGATATTAATGTTGTTTGCCACTTCACATTTATCAATAGTTACTTTTTGAATATTGTTACATTTTCTTCACTATAATAACATATTTCAATAATTTTTAATACCTT
>JASCZW010016769.1:0-18125 GCA_034211315.2 Aedes japonicus | reverse complement strand
ATTCGTTGAATGGTGTCGGAAGCTGCTCTACATTTGACAGCTGCCAGCTAGTTCTCTCCCTAATCTATGGTCGCGTTTCCGAGTGTTCCCGTGGTGCTCTGACTATCGAAGAACATGACAAATGTAAACGACCGTCCTCTCGATAAACAAATTGCAAGTGCAGGGAAAAATCGTTCCGTGCCTCCTTGAGCGAAAGAGAAACAGAGATAGATAGTGAGAGATTAAACTTCCAACAAGAGAACGAGATTATTCAGACCTGCTAAAAATATCCCTCTGCTTCAGGTTTGCCTCTGCTATTGAGATTATGTCTTTCATTAGATTGCTTCCCAGCCTGGCCACCGAGGCCATCGATTAGCTGAGGATCGCTTCATCCACGGTGGCATCCGATTGCGAATTGCGTCGCTTATGTGGCGGTACATGATCAGTATGATGATTGGAATTGCCAGCGGGATTCTTGAAGAGATACAGCCAACAGGCGAGCGCAAACAGGGCCACGTCCGTCAGGTAGGATATGCTGGATTTGAAGGAAGCGTCTTCTTCGGAGATGGGTTCCGGAGCTTGTGATTGGGCCGTTCCCTTGGCGGAACTGGTGGAGTAACTGGTTCGGCAACAGGAGGAGCACTGGAGTAATAGGGCGGACTGGTGGAGTTGGGGAGCTGGTGCAGGTTTCGGTGGTTCTGCGAGATTGTGGAACTACGGGAGTTCGCAACAAAGCCGCCGGAGACTTGGAAGCACTGCGGAGTCGGGCGCGTCGAGCCACGTCCATTGGTGTTTTCTCAGGGGCGGATGCCCCATCGCGAACAGCGGAATTACTACGCGTCTGTGAAACGTTCCTCTTCTTGGCGATTGCCGTCGATTCACGCATGGGACGGCTTCTTCTGGTCGGTTGCTCGCTTACTGCGCTAGGATTAAATGCAGTTTCTGGTCGAGCGGTAGCCATTGCTGGTGATGGTGGCTGCTCTTTCATAGCAGACGATGGCCGACTGGAATCGGCGTCGATTGAGGCCGATCGTTGTCGAAGGATCCGACTTTCTCTGGCTGGCTTACCTTTGGTTACCATTTGTTCCGAGGTGAGGAAGGTGAGCGGGATTTCGGAACTCGATACACGTCTTCCACTGGCAAGGGGACGCCGAACCAGAGCGGGACCTTGCCATTCGATCGTACGAGGAGTCCGAGAACGGCCCTGTTCGTTCAGTTTACGAACTTCATCCGGATTCATGTAGAGAGGTATCTGACGAGGTTTCTTGGCAGTTTCGACCTGTTGAACAATTTCGCTGTAGAAATCGGCAACGGCTCTGGATTCTTCTATCGAGTTTTGTCTGGACTCCAGTCGCCTCTGGCGAACGGCTTCCGTTTTGATAGCTGTGGTGATTTCCATCTCCGAAGGACTGTTTTTTTCGTTTGAGGGAGGTTCTGGTTTTTGCTGTTCAGGCTCAGGTGTTTTCTCCTTTTGCAGCTCCGGTTGTGGTGTCGCAATTTGAATCGTCGTTTCTTGCTCTTCCTTAGCTGGGGACTTCCGATCGAAGATGTTCGTCAAGCTCTTGCGTTCCGGCTTGTTGGGAGCAACTCGTTTTTCCTTCTCATCCTTTGTCAAAATTTCCGTTGATGGTCGTTTCAAAATAGGTTTCGGGACAAAATTTGGATCCGGCAGTGGTAGAGGTTTGGTTAAAACCTGAATTGCTTGACTCGGATCCGGATTCCGGTACGGGGACATCACTCTCGGTCCGGGATGATACGTTTCCATCTCTTCGTCATCGCTCATAATTCTCGACCGGCTAGACCGTGCAGACTCTCTTCGCCTCAGCTCTTCCAGCATGGAATCCATCGACGATGAGATCGATAATTTTTCGTCTAATTCCTCCAGCGGTTCCTCGACCTTACCAACAGCTACCGCTTCCTGCGGAAGTTCCACCTTTTCTTCTTCCGGAACATTCTCTTTCTCTTCGAATACCACATCATCCAAAACACTGGAATGTTGCGATTCAAAACTAGACTGCTTCACGATAGCTTCCTTATCCCCGGACAAACGTCGACGAAGGCTACTTCGACGGTCAGTTAACCGATTCATCGCAGCAACAGTGTCTGGCTGCTGCTGCTGTTGTTGTTGTTGTTGTTGTGGCTGTGGAGCGGCAGCACTCATGCTCCGCCTGCGTTCGACTTCCTTTCGTTGGTTTTCCGATTCCTCCATGGCAACGGCTTGGTAGAATCTTGCCATTGCCCGTTCGTAGAGCAACTCCGTTGAACTCACCGCCGGGCGCATCCTCGGTGGCGGTGGTGGTTCCACGTTTAGCTCCGGTGCCGACAGGGACAGTGGTGGCGGCGGAGCGGCCAAGTCCTCCAGTTCAAAATCGAAGGTTGAGTTACCTACGGATGGAAGAAAAGGGAATTAGCAATCTGTTG
Source organism: Aedes japonicus (assembly GCA_034211315.2). Lineage (NCBI taxonomy): Eukaryota > Metazoa > Arthropoda > Insecta > Diptera > Culicidae > Aedes > Aedes japonicus. The sequence goes on along the minus strand of JASCZW010016769.1, from coordinate 15,725 downwards.
TCGACATGGCGAATGGTTGTGGTAGTGTTTGTGTAGTGGAACTATCCAAGTGTGCTGGATTGGTCGACGAGCAAGGATCACTAGATTTCGGGAAGGTTTTCTACGGTAAGAGATGGTTGCGGTGAATCGGGGATGACTATTCATGCACAGGGCAAGCACAGACAGTGAACCTTACCGGATGCGATCGAAATGGAGCGAACTGGTCGCATGTTTGCGGGACGATTGTAAGCAGATTGCAGTAGCCGTTGAGTGAAATATTTCTCCCGATTGAGCTGGGAGTAGAGTAATGACCGAATGGGAAGCTTATTGGTGGTTTGATTGTTACCTGTGGCTAGAAAAGAGTACACATCGAGGTAAGTTGACGCTGGCAAAGTTGGACGGCACAAAATGACATTGGAAATGTAGAATTCCAGATGTTTAAAAACCGAACCTGCCCCGATGACCGACAAAAATTACCCCCCGACTGGAAATGTGCCGGTGTCTGTCTGTTTTCGCATGCGGCATTCCATTCGCGTGTCATTTACACGCGTTAAAACGGCCGTAAATCTAAATTCTACAACCGCGCGAGCACGCGCCGAAGAAGGATGCGCAGAAAATAAAAAAGAATCCACGGTCGGGAATCAACATCTGTGTTTCGACAAGCTGTGAAATTGATTACTGCTGATGGATGGTTTGTTTTGATTTTGGGCTCGCGAATTTACGAGGGGTTTGAGTTTGCATTTAGGAATCAACTAAATCGCGTTCATTGTAGATGTAATTTTGGCAAAACTGCGAACAAAATACGAATTGTTCCTAATTTAACATTAGGAGAGGATGTTATACGTTTGCTGTGATGTATTCACTGATTCATTTTGAAGTTAACCTCGAGGATTTCTGACTCGTTAAACTCACTGCTAATGGGACGTCAATTGGATGAAGTATTGATAAGTCCTCATTGAATGGAACATTTTTTCGGCAGTGGACCCTATCGTCAATCATTGCTAAATATAACGCAACGGTATTTAAGCAAAAATGACTTGATTTTTCGAACACGTAGAATTGCAACAATTGCAACAATCGAAGGGACGATCGCAGCAAGTCATGCTTGGAAACTGACGTGTTTTGTTTATGCTTGTATTCGTAGGGTATATGCCCCATACCTTAGCATGCAGCGGTCGGATACATTTTTCATTGTTACTCATATAGTAATTGAGCTACAAAAGGCATTCAACTAGTTATTTGCTTGCAAAAATATGCTTAATAAGACGATTGTTATTTTATACTGCGACAAACTATACAATTAACTTTATTAGGACGAAAACATTCGAGGAATATGGATGTAATGTCGGTCTATAAGCACTAAAATGTATCTATTCGTAGATGCAACTTCGTCCCATTCGATAGCTTCTTTATTAAATGCAACTGAAGCCGCGATTTTTTCCTGACAGTTTCTGATTAAAGGGTGGATTCAAAAATGACGTCCATCAAATTTCAGGTTTTTAAACCCCCTCCCCCCTCTATGCACTTTGTCACAAATGTGATACCCCCCCCTGCTTGACATCCGCACTTCTGAAAAAAAGAATATATGCATATTGGTTTTGTCGATTTCATGTAACGTGTATTTTAGATTTCAAATTGAATTATTTTCATAGCAATTGACTATGTGTAAAGATTCTTCTGTCCACGGACAGGTGAAGTGCGTTTTGATGGAAATAACTGGCAGGGATAAATCAAGATATTCCGTAACAGATGGACAAAACTTATCGTGCCAGCATGTTTTCTTCTGCAAAAAACGTTGTTTTTTAAATGTCGGTTTTGATGATTGAAATAATCTTTGTTGAAAAAGTAGTAAAAACCTGCAGCAGTCTGGTTCATCAGAGCCTGCTAGAAAATGTTTGTTTTATTACTTACTCTTGACAAAATATTAAAGGTGCGATAGTTTTTGAAGTCCAAAAACCTAAGCTTTATTAAAATATTGCATGAGTTCGATGGCTTTCTCTCTAGATCACATCGGTATGAGGTGGTTTACATTAACATCTCCACAACCATCGAGACTAACTTCGATTACAATCGGATAAAATTTAAGAATGGGAGTTTTGGGTTGAGTTTTATAACATTTTTGGTGCCTTCTTATTTCTAATTTTAAATTTATAACTCATCGAACCACACTCCCTAAGAATGCAGTTACACATCTATGAGATAACCCCGGATATAATGTTAAAGAAACCGGTTTTTTTCCTCTCACTTTTGTGCACCAAGTGACAGATTTTTGAGCAAAAAGTTGCCCCATAATCGGGAAAAATCTGGTTCGCACACGGTGGAAGCTGATCGCATTTCAGCTCGGGTGAATAATTTAAGTTTGCAATTTCAAAACATACGTAAAGCTATAAATTGGGTTGTAAGAAGTGCTGAAAGTATTTCTAGTCAATAGAAAAAAAATGTCTGGAAAGATATTTTACACAACATTACTTCACGGTTCTAGGGAGAATTGTTGAGAGCACCCAGAAAAACTACCAGTTTGTATGGCGAAAAGTCAAAACCAACTTTGCAATGATTGGAACATTTCGATATATCGATATCGGATGTTTATCCATTCTCGAGATATGGAAAAATGTATAAAATATATATTTTTTCTTGTAGAAAGATGCGCAAAACATCATGACTCGGTAGAAAAAAGTTTTGAAAAATCTTGAAATTACTCATAAGTCGAAAAGAATTTGATCAGAAAGTGAAAAGAAATGAGTCATTATATATTCCAACAGCAAATAATTGTTTTTGAATTGCAAATTTGATTTTAGAACCATACAATTTGGAGATCAGAAATGTTTCCCCACCTTGACATGGGTTTCAAGAAATCAATATTTTCAATTTTTGTGATCATTTTGGTTATAGTTATTTTTCGATTTTCCTAAGCTAAACTTTGTGTAAAAATTTGCAATTGCATAATGTAGCTTGCTGAGATAATTACAAGCACTTTCCACTACAAGAATTTCGTAATGACGATCAGTTCTCGATTTAGTTTTTAAATCTGGTTAGCAAATTTGTATAAAATTTCATAATTTCTATTTTTGTTACTAAAAAGAATATGCTAACTGAAAAGTTTGTTCGCGTACGTGTTATTTTTAATAATGCTATTGCTTCTTAATAGATGTTCATGTTACTCCAAATTCTCAACGTCACCTCTGCCCAGCTGATGTTCCATGCTGATCTAAGATCGACCAACGTCTTCAGCAACTATATTGTTCCCGAAAGTATATGCACACCTTATTTTAACGGTCATTTGAATATAATAAAATATTTCAACAGGTTTGTGCTGCGTCCTTTGTTTGCATATTTCTGAACGATAAAGCATCAAAAAGTTCTGAGTTTTGTGTTACCTATTAAATGCGTGATCTTACTCCCGGAACAACGAAAAGTATCGTCACAAATAGTGCATTTTCAGCAGCGGACTCTCCTGAAAAAATTGCAGACAAGAAGGTGTATGGCCGTCGCGTGGTACGATCTGCGATTAGAAAATATAGAGAACAGTGTACATATAAGATGTGCCGAAGAGTGATTGAAATCTGGTCCCAGGGATGCCTAAAGCGAAAACCAGCGACGTCCGTTTCCGTTGGGTATTGCAACAAACTAGAGACCTCGTCGAGTAACGTAAAGCTGGTCAAAGAAAGACTTGGGATAAAAACATACCGAAAGCAGAAAAAACCCAAAGGGAACCTAAAACAGGCCGCGTCCGTGAAACCACGGTCCGCAAACTCTACTATTCGTTATTGTGTAGAAATTCTGGGTGTATAATAATGGACGATGAAGAATGGTCAAATGGTGAATCCGCCGAACGCCTGGGCACAGGCCAATCAGACTTTTTGGTGGAAGTACCACTGTAGTAGAAGCTAATGGTCATGTTCGATGAAAAGTTAGGAGTCTTGACTATAGATTAAATATTTGATTCAACGAGGAGCAAAATATCGTATCAAACACAAATAAACTTATTACAACTAAAACAAACGTGACATTTTGTTATTTTGACAGTGGCGCCATACGTTCTGGAACAGATCTAGCTTGGTTACTCTCTATCGGAGGTCGTCCTTTATCAGGTGCATCTGCAGACGCGTCGTAAGATGAGCGTTTGTTTCGAAATTCTACCTCAAGAATCTTCTTTCGGTTCAATCTGCTTGTCTTTTGACGTTGCTGATTTGATTTCTTCTTCTCTGGGCCATGTTAGCGCATTCTTGCAGTTGATCAGGTCAGAACAGCCGTCTTTTCTGTATACCCGAAAGCATGATCATTTCGCTCTCTAATCAGCAGGCTCCATTCTTTGGAAATTGCATACCTAGTTAGGACATATGAAATAGAGAGGAACTTTTTGTCCGAATCCAGGAGAACTTGTGAAGAACTGAAGGCTGGAGTTCTTCATCCGGTGGTATTTTGGAACATTTTTAGCAATCGTCCCTCCAAATCCTATCGGTGTTTCTTTCAGGTTTCGAAGATTCGCGTTTTTCAAGGTGTCATTTTCGGTTGAAAAGTTCTTCCACAATGAAATTCGATTTTTTATATCTCGCCCGGTATTCACACACCACCGGTTGGCTTGTTAATTGACGCCAGCGGACTTATGCACGACAAAATGCATCGACCAGCGTTTTGAATCTGGAAATCAAAATTCATACGCGGCCAAAAATGAACACTAATAGGGATCCTGCAACAACGTCAAACTTCAGACGAAAGTTTCAGAATGACATCAGCTCGTCTGCGTTCGTTCCTGGATTGACGATGAGAACTGTGCTATGCCAGCGGTAAATAATTAATTGCTACTAACACAGCTAATTTGAATTGTATTTTCGTTTACCTCAAACTTTTTGGCCTAACGTTTTCAGTACTAACGCTGATAAATTTAGATTACACCAAGTGCAACATTGTTGGATGTCACATTTTTATAGCCCTACCTCCACCCCCCCACCGATACATATTGTCACAAATTTGATACCTCCCCTAAAGTGGACGTCATTTTTTGAATCACCCCTAAAGGCAATGCAGACTATTTTTCACTCTACCTAACATAAAAGTTATCTTAACAAAACTTAAATTAAACTGCTTTAAAACAGTTAAATTATATTCACGTATGTTTATCAGCCATAATGAAAACATTTTTATTCACTCTAAAGAGATTTTGTTCCTTTGCTTTATGTAAACATGAGACATTTGAAAAATATAATTTCGAGTGTTATAAATTTCCATAGTAAATTTTACCCGTAACAACATTTTTAATACGTTGTTTATAAAACAGGCCACAGTTGGGAACATACATTGGGTCTACGGTGTTCTTGTTTAAGTATTGTTATTTAATTTATATGAAAACAATTACTTCATAACGTATGACTTTTGTCTATGAATCTAGGCTGCATAACTCGGTTTATCGGTTTAACTTGGCCAATGTTAGATTATCCGAAGATCGTGGTGAAAATGTGGTGCAGCTTAACCAGTGAAGTCATGATGTCTTAAAAGTTGAGGAAATCAAAAATTACATGGAAGTAAACAACTATAAATTGATTAATAATATCCCCAATGCTTTGTAATTCATCGGTCATCATGAATAAATGACATATTTAGTTGATCAAATTTGAGTATTTTTCCGCTTTGTGAGTGACTTGAGGATTAAAAGCAATTTAGAAGTCGATATAGAGTCGCCTCATAGCGGGAGATTTTGATTGGTGGCAGTGTGTGGAGAGAGAAAAAAGAAAACCAGTGCAATGTAGAAAACGGCCATTTGCTGGTCAGAAGCAAAGGACGGAGCCAACCCGCATTCGCGCGTGAGTGGCTGGTATATAATTTCTGATGCACTCACCACGTGGTGTACAGATTGAGAGCTGTGAAGTTTTTTTTTGTTTCATGGCACACTGATTGTAATTTTTCAAGTTAAATTTCTTCTCGGAAGTGTTTTTTTACCTGTGGTTGTCATTGTATTGCATTTGTGCGCGAAGTGTTTCATTCGAAAAGAATGATAAGGAAATATTTGCTGAATAGCTGAGTGCTAATTCCGTAGAGACATAAATGCATCCTTTACCATCACAGGGAAGCCATCATAATGAAGACTGAACATCATCAACAATATCCGGTGAGATCTTTCTGAATTTGAACGATACTGCTAAATACGTACCATGCTCAAAACAATAATATTTGATGATGTAAGTGAATGCACAGTACCTATATCCATTTGATGTTGGTACTGCGTTTATGCGGGACTATGAACCAGGTATTCTGAAATGGGTCACTGCAACTCAACAGAGCCATCACCTTCCAACTCCCGGCCTAAACATGTTTGTCGAGTCGACAAGAGTTCGTTTAACTGCAAACATTTTTCTTCCATAAAACCACTGCCGGACGATGGCCGTTGGATTACCCCCCCACACACACACACACCCACACACACACACACACACACACACACACACACACACACACACACACACACACACACACACACACACACACACACACACACACACACACACACACACACACACATACATTCGAGAAATAGGGCGGAAAAGGTCAAAAAAGAAGTGAAGTAAACCATCGTGCGGGCGGTAAAAGAGATCGCGAAACACCAGGTGAGGAAGAAGCGTCCAAGAAACAAAAAGAAGATATCGGCGAAGTGGTGATAATGGAAGGCAAGGTTAGTTAATGGCAAATCGTGCCACGCAAAAACGAAACGAAGGAAGAAAAGAATAAAAAGGAAAACAAAGAAGAAAAAGGAAGAAAAGAAAAAGGCAAAGAAGAAGAAGAATAAGAGAGAGAAGAAAAAAGTGGATCGGCAGAAATGGAAAGGAGATGCCTTAGTTGTAGAGGTGAAATCCTCAGAAGAGTTACAGACGAACTAAGGGAGCTACCCTAGTAACACACTTGTTGCCATTCGGTTGAGATAACATAAATATGACTTGCTAGGTCATAATCGAGTTACTACAACTAATCACGACCGTACTGTGCTACTTGGGTAGGAGAAAACGTGATAAAAACCAGGCGCACCCAGAAGGGGGACATGCTATTTGAGTTAAAGAAAGATCCTTCGGTCAAAAGCGCAACGTTCAAGTCGAGTTATTAGTACGAGACACTGAAGAAGTCTGCACATTGTAGACGAAATACGCGTATCTGTCAAGATAAGCGAGGTAGTTGGAATTAAATGGAAAATACTAATTTTTCATCTAATTTCTAGTTACAGGTATTCAGCTCAACCCTCTACGATGCAACGTTCAAGTCACTCGTCGAGAAGTCTCTTGGTGACGGTGCAAACGTTAGGGCCTCAACACAGGAGACGGTGGTTGAGTGCCGGGATCTAGATGAGGTACGACAGTAGACGAAGTAAGAAGTGCACTGCAGGTGCAGGGAAAACTAGGAGATGAGCCGATGACAATCCGGTTGAGAAAGAAATACGGTGGCATGCAGACGGCGGCGATCCGTCTGGCTACAGGCTCTGCCAACATACTGTTGGCGGTAGGTAAAGTAAAAGTTGGGTGGTCAGTATGTCCGCTTAAAGTCACCCCTTGAGTCACAAAAGAGATGGAATGGTGCTATAAGAGCATGGGATTTGGCCACCTGTCAAGAAACTGCGAGGGTCCTGACAGATCGGATCGGTGCCGAACGTGTGGAGAGAAGGGTCATTTCGCTAGTGACTGCAAGAAGCGACCTAGGGGCATGCTCTGTACAGATTAGGACGACAACGACCACATCACGGGAAGCTACAAATGCCCGGTGTATCAAAAAGTAAGGGCGAGCCAACAATGATCGAGATAATCCAGATAAATCTGAACCATTGCGATATCGCGCAACAACTGTTGCGGCAGTCAACAACGGAAACCATATGCGACGTTGGAATCATTGAAGAGCCGTATCAAGTACCCTCGGATAGCGGCAAGTGGGTGGTAGATAGAGCAAGAATGGCTGCCTTACATGTTATGGGTAGACATCCTATCCAAGAAGTGGTTTCGAGCGCCCATGAAGGATTCGTGATAGCCAAAATCAATGGAGTCTTTATTTGCAGTCGCTACGCACATCTGATCGGGCGGAGACCTGTCATCATCGCAGGAGACTTTAATGCTTGGGCAGAAGAGTGGGGTAGCAGATGTACCAACGCCCGTGGGTTCAGCCTACTGGAAGCGCTGGTAAACTTGGAGGTTCAGCTGGTCAATGAAGGCACCGTCAGCACTTTTCGCAGAGATGGTCGTGAGTCCATTATCGACGTTACTTTTTGCAGTCCATCGCTGATGAGAAACATGTATTGGAGAGTGAGCGAGGAGTACACAAATAGCGATCATCAGGCGATCAGGTACACAAAGGGGACTCAGTAACAGTACGACGGATGAACACGAACGAACGAAACTGGAGGACAAAGGAGTTCGATAGCGATTTCTTTACAAAAGCACTGCGTGTAGAAGGTGCCTTCTCGGACGCGAAAGAGCTGCAGCATGGCTGACTGTGGCATGTAATACCACCATGCCGAGGAAGTTGCAGCCGAGAAACGCACAGCGCCCAGTAACTGGTGGAACGAGGCACTCAGTAACATTCATGCTAGTTGTCTCAAAGCCAGATGACGAGTTCAGCGAGCAAAAACGGAAGCGGATTATAACGAGAAGTACGGAGAAGCAAGTCCAGCTGTTTCGAAGAACTGCGCCGAGATGTCGATGCAAATTCCTGGGGCAACGCTTACCGAGTAGTGATGGCAAAGTTCAAGGGCCAAGCGACACCAGTTGAAGGATGCCCGGACAAGCTGAAAACGATCGTGGATGGTCTCCTCCCGCGACATGGCCACCGACACCGTACGGCAATGAAGTGGCAGCAGCAACTGGTAGTACACGAGTCTCCAACGATGAGCTCTTGTCAGTGGCAAAAGGGCTGAAGGTGAACAAAGCTCCGGGTCCGGATGAAATTCTCAACGTGGCATTGAAAGCGGCGTTACAGAGGTATCCCGACATGTTTAGGTGTGTGTTACAGAATTGTCTAGAAGAGGGGAGATTTCCAGACAGGTGGAAGATCCAGAATTTGGTGCTACAGCCAAAACCAGGAAGGACGCCAGGGGATCCAGCATCGTATCGACCCATATGTTTGTTGGATATACTTGGCAAGCTTTTGTTAACATACTAATTAGGGTTCGGGAAAGGAAGGTCAACGGTGGATGCAATTCGGATTGTCGTCGATAGTGCGTATACGGTACTCAAGCAGCAGAGAAGAGGTAATCAATATTGTGTGCACAGAAACATAAACGTTCACGAAAACGAAAACGGACGGTGAACTAGTTCACGTTTTCGTGATTTTTACCCAAAAACGTGAACAAGTTCCCGATTACGTGATTCAGTTCACGGTGTATTTTTGCTTGTTCTCGAATTCATGATTGCAGTTCACGGATCCGGGCACGGATTTTTTTCTGTGTGGTGATAACGATAGACGTCAAGAATGCTTTTTATAGCGCCAGCTGGAAGCCATCGCCGAAGCGCTACATAGAATTAGGGTTCCTGACTATCTGTGTAAGATTTTGAGTAGCTACTTCCAGAACCGGGTTTTGCTGTACGGTACAGAAATGGGTCAGAAGCCGATAAGGATCACGGCGGGAGTGCCACAAGGTTCCATCCTTGGACCGACGCTTTGGAACGCAATGTACAATGGTGTGTTAACACTGAAGTTGCCAACGGGAGTCAAGATCGTTGGTTTTGCAGACGATATTGTCCAGTCATTGTTTGTTTGTTTTTGCAATGAATCCGGCTTTGACTGATAAAGGGGCGTGTCTTTGAAGAGTTTTCTTACTTACAGAGAGTTTAAATAGCCGAAACTTTCAAAAAACTCGATTCATATCCAACAAAACAAACGATGACAACTGTAACAACACCGAATACTTCATCATTTCTTAATAGTGATGAAGTAACTTGACATGCACTAAACAAAGGATACAGGATACACTACAATAGATCAAAATTCTGGTCGCAGTGGTTTATTTCTCGAACAGAGTGAAAAAAATGGCAAGAACTGAGCAAGTTAAAGAAACTCTTGATGTGAACAATTCTATGCCGGTACCCACGTTTGTAGACAACCAAAGTTGGATTTTTCTGGTGGAAGGCGAAAAACTTGAATCACGGTCCAAGCACATCGCAACCAAATATTTTTACGTCCGCGATCTTCAAGAGCAGCAGCAAATTGTTGAGCAATATTGCCTTACGGAGTTCATGATAGCTGACATACTGAGGCAGGTGCTGCAATATCTACGATGGAAGACGTTAAGATATAACATCGGAGTACTACAAGATATCTACGAGGACACTACTGCGACAAGTTTTATAGTAAGCTCCAAGTTATGTACATAGAAACTTCAAATAAAATTTTCATCATTATTGTTCCAACTGTCAATTGAAGTAGTTTGGTCTCTGGCTCTCTCCACATTTTACCAAAAAAAAAAAAACTACCATCACACTTTGTTACTTGTCCCAACAGAATAGGTACTGTTGATTTAAATCGGTTCAAAGCGACCAATAACCGGAGTTATAAAACGTGTATTACCAATGTTGTTAAACTCTATCACCATTTCTGAGTGGCCATAACAGCACCAGCACTGTTGGTTTAAATCGGTTATAATCGACTCTTAAGTGAGTGCTTTTTTCCCCAATGATGTAAACCACTATCACACATTATGAGTGGCTCGAACAACATCCTAACTGTTGATTTTAATCGACTTTTAAGTGTTGTGTAAATAGTTTATTTTCTCAATCATGTGAACCGCTATAACACTTTGCAAATAGCCCAACAAGTATCCTTACTGATGGTTTAAATCGGTTCAAAGCACCAATAACTGTTTTTTTTTTCTTGTTTTGTAACCGTTGTTACAGAAATTTGAATTGTTTTTTTAAAATGCGCCATGTGAATTGAAGATTCAAATCGGTTACCAAACTTTAGCGGATAGAACACCACTGGGCTGCAATCAACGACTGCTAAACATGGCGTGAAGAAAGTCCCAGCATGCTGACGTCACGGAACATGGGTGATTGACTGAAGGCTCGAAGGACTCGCAGTGGGCGGCCATCGAGGAGTTTTAATCAGGCGAGCGTGTAGATCAGACGTGCTACAAAGTATCGCCAGTGGCTAAGTTAGTGCCGGGAAAAAAAAGTGAGCCTTCTGATTGGCGAGGTGAGGCCCGCCATTGCACGCTACGATTTGGGTATCTGTAAAGTGCCCATTTCTAATCATTAAGGACCGCTATTGTTCCTCTGGCTTCGGGCCATCAATTATAAAGGAGGACAACGCTCTCGGGCAGTGAGCCCTAATCATCAAGGAGGAATACCCTTCTCGGTTCGACAAAGGGCGGCCTTGCCGTCGTCGGCCGACTTCGCTTGAAGGAAGCGCCTGCAACCAGAGGACCCCGAAAAAAACCCATCGACAACCGCCATTCTGCTGTCCGTCGTCACCGCCAGATCGCCATCTTTCCCTACGGCGAGTCATCGTTGAATTTGCATCGACGCCGCGAGCGCTCACCGGAGTCCAGAATTATCATCAAGGTACGTGACGGCAATCCAGTGTACACTACAGACGAATACAACCATTGAATCGCTAATCCGTTGAGTTTTAATTAATTTGAATCTTTAAGTGCCTCTTTTATTCCGCGAAGCCCCTCCGGTTGCCCAGTAGTGCGCCGACCCTGTGACTAGCTCCGAGTCACGCGCTGCTGAGTATTGTCGGGTAAATCAAAAGTAACAGTTTTTTTAATGTTGTAAACTTTGTTAGTGGCAACAATATTCTTACTGTTTGTTTAAATTGGTAATAATGTTTAAATAAATGTGTGTGCATCTCCTTGGGACCAAATGGAGAATACTCTCAATACAAAATCAATTCAGTACCGTTTACCAAAACAAACCCTGCTGTCAAATCATCCCTTCTATCCTACATTCCAGTGATTTTCCGTGGAAGTTCAGAGATTTTCTCGGCTTCGCTTTGTTGGAAAATCACGTATCACGTCATCAAATTACTTACCTTACCCTTATCTTATTTGACCTGCACTGTGACGATTGCCTTATTTTGGGGTCACCAGTTTTTAATTATAGTCTCTTGCTTCATCCGATACACGCTATTTCTAAACAACTCAAATTTGAGTACGGTTGACTCAAATTTGTCGGAAGTATGGCTACTCAAAAGTGAGTAAATATCGTTAGGAGTAACACGTCGACAATTAGGAAACATCGATCGGTTTCAAGCCTATGTTGACTGTTTGTCATCTTTCCACTACGAACTATTCTTTTAACATGTGCAACATAAGTCCTGGGAATACTTTCAGGCGTTTATTTGACAGCTTTAACAAACACACAGATGTCAACCAATGTACTTGTCACGTTCATCTGTGTTCCTACTGAACTGTCAAAATCAAATTGCGCAGTAGTTTCCATTAAAAATGTCGTACAAGCTGGATTTACGAGCACAAGTCGCCAACCTTTTTGGGCGGCTTAGTACAAGTGAAATTTTGAGCGTGATCAAAGACGAACCAATATCAAAATCAACAATATACCGTGTTTTGAAAGATTGTCATGATGGTAAAGAACCGGAAAATAAAGAAACGTGGTCGCCCACCAAAATTGAGTGCCAGAGCAACGAAAAAACTGCTGTCAAGAGCTGAAAACATGGTTGGCCAATCAACACGCAAACTAGCACGAAAATTTCAGGATTCAAACATGACAGTCCATCGGATTTTGAGAAAACATACCGTAATCTATCGGAAACGTCAGCGTGCACCAAAATATACACAGCAACAACTCGAAAAAATACCAAAATGCTGCCGTGCACTTCGTCGCGAGCATTTTGCAAATGGAAAGTGCATAATTTTGGATGATGAATCTTACTTCACGTTTTCGCACCATGAATTGAATGGTTTCTATACTGCTAACATTAAAACAACACCAGACGATGTTAAATATGCCAGCAAATCGAAATATGAGCCAAGGGTGTTAGTGTGGGCAGCCATGTCATCGAAGGGTATCTCGGCGCCTTTGATACGCCCAAACAAGGCCAAAGCTGTCAATTCTGACGTGTATATCAGCCAATGCTTGCCAAAATTGAGGCAATTCATGTTTTTTGGCCGGATCTTGCAAGCTGCCATTACGCGAAAAAAACATTAGATTGGCTAACTGAGCAAAACATACCATTTGTACCGAAAAAGGACAATCCACCTAACGTGCCTCAGTCTCGTCCAATTGAAAATTTTTGGAGTGTTCTCAACCGTATGGTGTACGACAATGCACACTGGGCCAGAATGAAAAATTAGCAGGAATAAATTATTTTCACTATGAAGATGCGACGTTAGAACAAAACTGTCTTCGGCAAAGTTATAGCTTATAATTCGGGCTTTAATTTGACATCAGTTTCAGTTAGGGTGGTCCTTGAATATATTGAAATAAAAATTCTATCTTTCACATTTCTTGACATAACGCAATACCATGTTCGACAAAGTTGTTTCTTATTAAATTTAAAGAAACTTTGCTGCAGAAACCATTGACGTAGGTCTTTTGTGTCCTTAGTTATGATCATTTTTATGCTTAAGAGTAGGGTGGCCCTGAAAAAGTTAGTATTTTTCGCCTAACTTTTTCATTTTATGTTGAATGAAAACGGTTTTCTTAGCAAATTTTTAGAACTCGATTAAACACACACTTTGATGAAGAAAAAACATAATTTTGTTCATCTGTTCGACAGATATCGTGGTTTTAGTCCAAAAATTACGATTTTTTCAAATTACATTATTCTTTAAAGGGGGAAAAACGGGGAAACAAATACGATTGCATATGAATGGTAAAGATAAGAGGTCTCTTTTGTTTAAAAATACTCAGGTGAATTCAGAAGAATTTTGGGTAGAATGGTACTATGAATGTATGTCCTTTTTAAAATAAATTTCTTGATTTTTTCAGAAATGTTGATGGCAATGACGAATAAATCACCATATTTCAATAAAGAACTAAAATTTGCAATGAGTTCATTTTGATAATACACATACATGCCAAAAACGTACCAAAATTTTAAATTGTGCTACTAAACCACTAAACATCATTGAACAAAACAAGTATTTTTACGCCATGCTCGTTTAAGGGTTAGAAAAATCTTCGAGGTTGAACTTTCTTGTGTAGTGTTCTCAAAAACATTTGTTATGAAGCGCTTCAACGTGTTTGCGGTTGTGTTTACATGTGTTTTGAACCAACATAATGGTACATCCATACGGATATCAGTTGAACCTAAATGCTTAGTTCCCGAAACAATAACTCCAAATTTTAGTTTGTTTGTAGGTGGTACACCCTAAGTAAAGCGATATTTTTTTCTTTGCTTCGCTGGCTTTCCAATGTGCTGAAAGGTTTTAAGATTATTCAATCATTTGCTAGTACTCAAAGTCTCGGAGTGTGTTTATGTTTCTACATATTCTCTGTAAGAAGGTTAAAAATATCCACTATTTGACATTTAGGAAAAATTACAACACATTGTCAGCATTATATTCATCAAGTACGAATATGAGCTTCAAAGCTTTGATAATAACAGTCGATGTAAATATAATACTACCTAAAATACTACCACAATGCCCTCCGTTAAATTTTTAAACTACTTCTATTCAATTTTCACCGCCTGCCGTGAGCTAATGGAACTATCAATACTTTCTCTTAACAACTTTGTTCTAGCAAAATTGCTGTCTACTCCTAGAGCCTCATGGTGATGAGAAATTATTTCGTTCTCAAAACAATAAAATTTGGAGTAATTGTTTCGGGAACTAAGCATTTAAGTTCAACTGACATCCGTATGAATTTACCATTATGATGGTTCCAAACACATGCAGACACAACCGCAAACACGTTGAAGCGCTTCATACCTAATGTTGTTGAGAACACTACACAAGAAAGTTCAGCCTCGAAGATTTTTCAAACCCTTAAACGAGCATGGCGTAAAAAATACTTGTTTTGTTTAATGATGTTTAGTGGTTTAGTAGCACAATTTAAAATTTTGGTACGGTTTTGACATGTAGTGTATTATCAAAATGAACTCATTGCAAATATTAGTTCTTTATTGAAATATGGTGATTTATTCGTCATTGCCATCAATATTTCTGAAAAAATCAAGAAATTTATTTTAAAAAGGACATACATGCATAGTACCATTCTAACCCAAAATTCTTCTAAATTCACCTGAGTATTTTTAAACAAAAGAGACCTCTTATCTTTACCATTCATATACAATCGTATTTGTATCCCCGTTTTTCCCCCTTTAAAAAATAATGTAATTTGAAAAAATCGTAATTTTTGGACTAAAACCACGATATCTTTTGAACAGATGTACAAAATTACGTTTTTTCTTCATCAAAGTGTGTGTTTAATCGAATTCTAAAAATTTGCTAAGAAAACCGTTTTCATTCAACATAAAATGAAAAAGTTAGGCGAAAAATACTAACTTTTTCAGGGCCACCCTACTCTTAAGCATAAAAATGATCATAACTAATGACACAAAAGACCTACGTCAATGGTTTCTGCAGCAAAGTTTCTTTAAATTTAATAAGAAACAACTTTGTCGAACATGGTATTGCGTTATGTCAAGAAATGTGAAAGATAGAATTTTTATTTCAATATATTCAAGGACCACCTAACTGAAACTGATGTCAAATTAAAGCCCTAATTGTAAGCTACAACTTTGACGAAGACAGTTTTGTTCTAAAGTCGCATCTTCGTAGTGAAAATAATTTATTCCTGCTAATTTTTCATTCT
>JASCZW010016768.1:0-18130 GCA_034211315.2 Aedes japonicus | reverse complement strand
TTCCAGGTTCTGCCAATGGTCTTTATACAATACTAGTCTTTAACTCCCATGTAGACCCTCAATTGCGCCCGTGCGGACCACTACGCTAACAAAATTTTACTCAAAAAAAAAATCGACAGTTTTTTTCATGTATAACTTTTTATTGCATGGGTAAACAGAGCTTTTTGTCGGCATATCCCGCCAGGTTGTTTTGGAGAAGTTCCGGAAGAAGATGGTCGACAAATTTGCCAAGCAGTACTTGGTATGGCAGGTGATCTGTGGGTGCGGCAAATTCAACCAGCACCATCAACGACCTACTATGTATATAAAAAAGAATGCCTCCAGACACGCCTGCTGCCCTTCCTCTGGTCACACAAAGGTAACACTCTGTTTTGGCCGGATCTGGAATCGTGCCATTACGCGAATTCGACGATGGAGTGGTATGAAGCCAACGATGTTGTTTTTGCTCCGAAGAAGGCAAGCTTCAGCCAATAGAAAAAATCTGGGCGATTATGAAGGGAGCTCTGAAAAACAGGGAAGGTCTTCAAAAACGAGAAGGATTTGAAGAAAGAGTGGACGAAAGATTGTAAGAAAGATGGCGCAAATGTTGCACAGGATTTAATGGGTAGCGTTAAGTCCAAGGTACATGTGGCCTTCATTCGGCAACCCAAGACCAAGGTTATGTTTTGGCTGGATCTAGGCAGCTGCCACTACTCTGAATGATATGCTGCGAACAATGTTAATTTTGTCACCGAAGATATTGATCCTCCGAATTGCCCTGAGTTCAGATCGATCGAAAAATATTGGGCAGTTATCAAGCGAAAACTTTGAAGATGCGGTAAAGAAGTGACAAATGCTCAACAAATGAGTTTAAAGTGGAATGAGTTTGTCGGTACAGTGTCAACAGCTGAATAAATACCCTTTTGTTTGACGTTTTGATCAACCGTGTATATTGTTTAACTGTTGAGTTATGATCACTTGAATGCGTCCAAATTAACTATGAATCAGGCTTTAGACAGTAGCTGAACTGATTTTCATTTTGCTTTTCTTTTTCTACCAACAATTCTTGTCAGATAGCTGCTCTGTCATCGATTTCTTTTTCGCTGGCACATTGAGGGGTAGGGCTGTGAAAGTAGCACCTTTAAAAAACGGCGCGTGCTGCCCTCTGGGCCAGTCAGAAGATAGAGATGTTTGTATCATTTAATGTGCAATAATTTGGAAAATGTAGGAGTTTTCGACCAACAGCTGATGAAATTCGTCATCCCTGATTAAGCCGTTCCCTACCCTGTGTTCCTATTGGAATCAACTTGGATCCTATCAATTTTCTATCCCCCAAATAGGGCTAGTCAGATTCGGTTTTTACGCTTCCGTTGTCATTGTGTTCGAGCCTTTACTGTGACAACAGTGCACAGGAGTATAAGCTACCATTTTACCCGACTACGCCTATCTTTAAAACTACCATGCAATTCCAGTCAAATTTCCTACTTTTATGGTAAAGCCTTCAACGTTTGTGGTATATTTGACAGTCCTCGTATTCATATCAACCGGATTGATGAACCGGTTGATCTAATCGCAGACATAGTAAAATCAAACGCATATATATATATATATATATATATATATATATATATATATATATATATATATATATATATATATATATATATAAGTTTTGCACTTTACTTCTGACAAGTGTGTATTTTTCATTAAAATAAAAGTAAAATTATCCAATACGAAAGTTTTGAGTTTGATTTGAAAGTGATTTTTTCGGTTCAGTGTGTAAATTTAAAAGTGATTTCTTTTGCCATGAAAATTGTAGAACTGTCAAATCCACCAACACAAAAAAAAGCCGTTTTGTTCAATAAAGAAAAAGAATCGGATGCACCTGTCATAGTCAGCCTATTGTTTTTTTTTTCATCCGTCCGAGAAAACATTTAAGCTGCTCACGGATATTGTTCTGTGTTACGTTTTCTAAGTGAAGGGATTTGTCGAGGATTTTAAGGTGAGACTCGTTGGTTTATTTTATATGGAGATTACATTCGGAGTTTTAGCTTAATAATAGTACGCTCTGAGAGAGAACTCCTTCTACCGATAGCACCAGCTCGCCAGAAAACCTGATAAGTTACATGAAGCAGCATAACACTCCAACGAATAATAGCAACAATCGCCTTTTTTGCAATTACAAATCTCCCAACGGCAGCGAATCGGATCCAAACTATGAATCCATCCGAGCAAACCCCTTCGATGACCGGTCCATCGTCCAACGATTTGTTCCCGAAGCCCGATTCCTAGGCGACGCCAGATGTGCACTTGGCAACCCCCACGACAACGACGGAAACATCGGGTCTGACACTCCTCCGGACGAAACAAAAGCGAAGACGCCTTCGACGTGCAAACTGGAAACCATTCTGGCGTCAGTATTTACCTTCAAGTCTGATTTTTTCATGGCAATTGTGAAAACCGTCGTGCAGTATAAGTTTATTATTTTTTTTATATATATTTGTTTCGGAATATTGTTATGTACCATGTTAAAAAAAACCGTGTAAAATAAACCGTGTTAATTCTGGAATCCATGTATAAAAAAAACGTGCTAATTTCGAGATCCATGTAAAAAAACTGCGATAACACGTGAAATCTTTTGCAAGGAATAACAATTAGAAGATTGTGTGAACAAAGGAATGGATAGCCCAACAAGGTCCAAGAGTCAAGCGAGGGCCCAAAGCAGAGCTGGTATATCTCACGGCCATCATTTGACAATGAAAAAATAGGCAATCTCACTGTCACGAGAAAAAATGAACTACCATGAGATTTCTTGACATTCTCACACCATTATGCAGTCATGAGATTTTGTCTCATGCAATTTTCTTTTAAAAATTTCTAAATAGTCTACCTAAAATTAGCCAAGCAATAATATGTAATCGACAGAGTGGGTGTTTTATTTCAAGTTTTGTATGAAACTTACAATTATATCAATCAGAGATCGAAATTATCGCTCAGCTGGGTGAAAACCATGCTCGCTCTCAAACAGGTTTTCGATGAGTAGCGAACTGTTCACATTGTCATCTCCTCTTTCGCCCCGATAATTCATTATCCTCTCACTTGCATATGCGAAAATATCTCTCTCCACAATTCAACGAACATTTGTTCTCATGTCACATTTTTCACTGAAAACATGCTAAGATCGCAAACGAGGAGCAAACCCCGAAAATAAGGCCAAGTTGGCGCACACTGGTACCGCCATGGACCATCATTATAGAATTATAATGTCAGAATAAAACAAGCATAAAGACGGGTGCATTTTCAGGTGTCAAAAAGTAAGTGAAAATAATTATCGGCATCTATGATTCACCGAAAAAGAAACGATTAATCAGCTACTCATGCTCTCCGAAAATTCTAAATCGCCGTTGCTTTTCTCGCGAAAACTGCTGTGAGCGTATAATAGTCTCTCGCTTCTCACAATTTCATTTGCTTCTCCAAGCGGGTGAAAAAGGACGTTTTTCTTCTCAAGTAGGCGAAAATTTCGGTCTCTGATATCAATAAATGTGTTTGTAATAGCGATGACCAAAACACTGTCACGTGCTGTCATGACGAAAAATTCGATCAGATTTAAAAGAAAATATCCATCATCGTTTTCTCACCCGATGAGATTTTCAAACGTAGTTCGACATGACATTTGCCAGCCCTGGCCCAGAGTGAATGAGAGTAGGGATAAGTGTGAAAAATACAGGTACATTCATGATGGCATATCTCTAGACCCTTACTATCTGCAAAGATGCGGTCTTGAGCAAAGTTGTTCAAAAGATCAAGAACATTCGAAAGATAAACCGTTTTGTTTGGAATTCTACCGCTACGTGGCGCTAGCAAGCATGCAAAATTGAGCATTTTTAACTTGTTCTATTTTGTGATTCTGATAAGATGGATAATTTTTGCTTTCGACAAAGTTGTTCAGAAGGTCAAGAGCATTCAACAGATGTTCGAAATTTTTCCACAATGTGGCGCTAGTGAGTATACAAAATTACACATGTTCAACTTGTTCTATCTCGTGATTCTGATAAAATAGAAAGTTCCAGTTTTCGGCAAAGTTGTTCAGAAGGTGAAGTGCATTGAAAAGATGGACCGTTCTGTTCAAAATTCCACCGCAACGTGGCGCTAATGAGCATGCAAAATTGAGCCGTTTTAATTTGTTCTATCTCGTGAGTCTGATAAGATAGAAAGTTCTAATTTTCGGAAAAGTTTTTCAGAAGGTCAAGGGCATTCGACAGGTGAACCGTTTCATCCGGGATTCCACCGCTACGTGACGCTAGTAGGCATTGAAAAAAAACGTGCAAAAAAAACCGTGTTAATTCCGAAATCCGTCCAAAAAAAAACCTTAGCGAATGTATATGGATGATGATGACTACACTAGAGTAGGAATTAAGAGTAATATAAGATTAACAGATGTAGAGTAATATATGAGTAATTAATATATTTCGAATGCAGCTTTTGAATGAGGATTATGCTTACATTAGAAATCCGTTGTTTACTACATGAACCAGTAACAATAAAAATTCGTTTAGAAAATGAAAAAAATAATGTTTTATCAACTATATCCAACTTTTATTTAAAATAAAATTATTTCCAAACATATGGCTGTCTTATTCAAATTTATAATGATTCATCTGAAAAAAAAAACAATTCTGTTAAAATTATTATTTATATCAATCTTAACCATAGACACTGTATATAGACCGGACAATGCAAAATAATACAATCTGCCAGCCCTTAAAAATATCATAAATTTGAGCAATTGATCTGGCATCACTTGTATTTGTACAAACTTGAAGTAAACAGCACAATAGGCTACAAAAAAATCGGTTTCGATGTTGGTAGTTTGAAGATATTCATTAAAAAGCATAGTAGAAAGTGCCGTGTAAAAATATAATTGTTTGGAGCAAAATTGTGGCAATAACTCGCGAAGTGAATTCTCTGGGTTAATTCCGGTTTCCAAAGAAAGATCATATAAGGCAGAAATAGCTTGCACTCTACTGCCTTTCGGCAGATTTTCAGATTCTAGGAAGCCATAGGCTGTGCAGTGTAAATACAAAATACTATTTTTTTTTCACATGTATCCAGTTACATTTTTAATACTTACATTTACTGAAGTAGAAAACTTACATTTACTGAAGTAGAAAACTTACATTTACAGAAGTGGAAGTAGAAAATCCCTTATTTGTTCATAATTGGCTTTTGTCAAAACAATACTTGCTCACAATACTTGCTCCTACAAAGTGAATCAAAAGTTGACAGTCCGTTTGGTTGCATTTTTTGGCATGTCGTTTGGCTGCATAAGACAATTGTTGTCCGGTCTATATACAGTGTCTATAACCTTCACAGCTTACTTTTCGGGTATTCTGGTTGAAAATTCATTTTGAAATAAAAATAATTTGCTTTCATTTTCAACGATGCCATGGTTTTGATTTGATAGTTCTACAATTAGGCTTAGCGACGTTTAACGCTCGCATACTACAGCGCCCTTTAGGAGTGCAAGTAAGATGGAAAATCGTTTGGATGAAAACAAACCATCATTCCTCTGCATGTGCCAGAAAGAGAGAGGAGATTAAAAGTCAAAAGCCTAATTCGTTTTGAAAGTTTCAACGTTTAAATGTACCAAAAAGAAAATATTTGATTTGACAGTTTGAACGTTCTTGTTGTGAAAGCGAACCGCTTTCTACGAAGATAAACCAACTCAAGTTTTCAATTTTAGCAATGGCCAACCATTCTTCTCGGTCTCGATGAACCGTGAGGATGTGACAGGTCCGGTTTTTGTCCGGATAAAGTAAAGAACCTTTGAAACGTGTACAAAGAGAATGGCCTGGTAGCAGGGTTGCCACATGCACAGATTTATCTAGAATAACGTAGATTTTGTACCTTTTTTCATAGTGATGTCTGTTTGTAAAGATTACAGATTTTTGAGATAAACCAAGATTTTCGGCAATTGCTTGCTCACTCAAAAATCTGATATTAAAAAAAATGAGTATTTTAGGAACCAATTTTTAACCAATATTACAATCAGTGTGCTGTTTAAGGCCCATGAAGCAAAATTAAAAAAAACTGACACTATCACTACACAGAAAAAAATAATTAATTTTAACAAGCGCGTAAAATTTCCTCTCGTTTAATTTCAACCTGAAGGAGACGTAAACAGCGAAGTTGTATGCAATCATCCATACAACATACAAAAATGTTTGTAATCTGTCATACAAAAGGCTAGATGCAGGCGTTATCTGACCTCAATTTACATGAAATATCCCATTAACTTCTGCCAATTCTAGCATTCCATTTATGTGCATTAGAAAACGCATAAAATTCAATGTTTCTTTTTATCTGTGTACAGAGACAGAAGAAAGTTAGTTTGTGGGTGTTCCCCAAATGATTTCTCGATACATTTTTTGAAATATTTTTTTAATATTTTTTATGGAATTTCCAAAAGATTCTACGAAAAATTTTCATAGAATCCTCGAGATATTCGTTCTGACGTTTCAATAGGTATTCTTCAGGAATTTCTAGGCATTCCTCCCGAAATTCTTTCAGGAGTTATTTTGGCATCCTATTGGCAGTTTTTCAACATTTTTTTGCAGTGAAATTATTGTAGGAGTCCCTGGAGGACACTTGACAGAATTACACTTAAAAATTAGGTAATTCCTGAAGTAATTCGTGGAGCTAATCCTGATTTTCTTAAAGAAATCTTAGAAGAATGTTTGAAAGCTCTGCATCTATCTGCAACCAGATGGCTATCCTTGGTGTCAATTTTCAAAAGAAATTTGGAACGGTTTTCGGAGCTCGTGTTGTTTTTCTCGTTTTAATCCAATTGCGGCAATAATCAAACCAAGCAGCGCATTCTCTGTCATCTTAATGACCTGATGGGGCAGCCACTTCTCCAATTCTTGAGCTACGTATTACTCCAACTAAGCGAACCGTATGTTCCAGTCAGAAGCTCCGGAATTTCCGAACATGTGCAATCAACTGAAGACTTGCTAATGGTTCTCCTTGCAAATATTTGTGAGTATGATTACCTAAAACACCTGGTGAATTTAGGAGTTTCAGATTTCAAGAAACATATATAGGATTAACAGCAGGAGAAATGCTTAGAACCGCAACTCTCGTTAATACCAGGAAGGAGGCTTTCTACTCGATCAGCTGTGCTTACTGTATCGAGTTATTTAAACAGAAAATTAAGGGCTATGATCTGAACGATCCAATTCTGACTACTCCATCAGGCGATAACCAGAAGAAGGAGCACACTTTGAAGGAGTTCTACTCGATCAGATCGTCTTTGAAAGCGGTGAGGAACAGGCCATCAAAAATGTGAGTTTCGTGAGCTGAGGACGGCAATCATCTGCAAGGACATCGAGATGGAAGAATCGGATTAATTGGAAACTCGTTGGGCAAAACTGTTGGGTTACAAATAAGCACCTGGGAAGCTTGCTTTTTGTTTGATTAGAAAGTTGATTGTGAATTTTCTACTTATTCTGCATTCTTCGACAGATTTCATGATTCAGTTTAATGCTCAATAGCAATTTCAAAAGAAAAAGGTATTAGCATTCAAGCACCTGAAAAACTTCCCTTCTATTTTTACACAAAGTTTGAAGCAAAGATTTTTGCCAAGATTTTTCGCAGTTAAACAGAGATAAAAAAGATTTTTTGGCAAAAATTAAAGATGGGAACAAAAAAATTATGTGGCAACCCTGCCTGGTGGTTATATTCGTCTGGATGTATATGTGATTTGGTTGGTTCCTGTTAAGCACGCAGTAGGAAATATGAAATATGTAGTTATTTAAGCTCTCAAGATCAAAATTTAAAAGAATACCGGTCAAATATTTCCCGAAAACGAATAAACCTACCACATACCACCGAATTCTGAAAGTTAGCATATTCTTTTTTGCCCCTTCCTTGGCGTCCCTATTCGATCAAAATTAAGAGCACAAAAATATCCTCCGGCTATCGAATTCCTGCGCAAAACAGTGACCTCTTCTCCGTGTCGCCGACACGAAAAGGAAGTAATCAAAACCATGTCCATCCGTAAGGCGACGACGACGACGACGACGGAAGGAAACAATACTCTCGCTTGCATTACGTTCATGTTCCAATTCCGATGAGTTAGAGCAAGGGAGGAAAGTTCATAAGCAAATGAATTTTACCTCCGGCAATCGGAAATTTTCGCGCGCTGGAATCCTTGTGTATGGTGTATGTCAGCCAGGTAATACTAAACGGCATGAATGCAACCAGCAAACGACGACGACTTCTCGCTGAGGATTAAATTCGTGCTCAGTCGGGAGTTGCCGAAAAAAGCAGACCGGTAATTTAAATAAAGGACGCATAGAAAACATACCTCTGCATACATGTGCGCGGTGGCAAGGAGAGACCCCAGAAGACTTGCTATACATACTAACAAAGGAAAATAGCCGGAGGATATCCTCTGCCGTCGTCTTCGTCGTTTGTGCGACGACACACAACTTGGTAAACCAAAAACGATTTCGGCTGCTGCGCTGGCTACCACCAGCTGTAAGTAGCAGGCAAGGATGCGCAACAGGACTTTTAAACTGGGCTGTTGGTTTTGTCGTTTTATCGTGGTTATGTAAATGTGTGGTCGCTGAAAACATGTTCAGCTGATAAGCCAAGTAACTGTCTTTCGTTTTTCGTTTTTGTTTTTGTAGTTTCAACCGATTAACCTTGAAAACCCTCTAGGTAGGAAGAAAACGGGGAAATCAACAAGACGTCGGCGAGTGCAGCCAGCAAGGCAGCAAAAACGGAGCCATTTATGAACCTGACAGGAACAATGGCTAAGGCAGCACACCTCACAAGAGTGCACCCTTTCGTCTCTAAAGTAT
Source organism: Aedes japonicus (assembly GCA_034211315.2). Lineage (NCBI taxonomy): Eukaryota > Metazoa > Arthropoda > Insecta > Diptera > Culicidae > Aedes > Aedes japonicus. The sequence continues at coordinate 9,284 of JASCZW010016768.1, read as the reverse complement.
TCATTATGAAAGAGCTCAAGAACAAAGGAGTATGTATAGGGGGATCCTCCCCACAATGTGTTTGTGTAGCGTACTTGACTTTCCCGCGTGTTCTTACTCAAAGGAACAGAGATGCTGTTATGCTAAAAGTGAATGCCAGGGGATTTCGTTTTCGGAAGGGCATCTTGAGCAAATTGCTTTTGTTTCACGCCAATCTCAGTGGGTTTGGGCGTTTGCAGAAACAAAAGCCCTCTAATAGCTTTCAGCGCTTCAAGTTGAGGAGAGCAGACAGCCATCGTTTTCGGCTTTGTGATCTTTGACGCTTCAACCTAGTTGGCAATATTTTCGCTTGACACATTTACGCCACCGACAAACTGTTTTTACCAGTTCGCGCAGATGTTCTTGCCAGCGAGATGCTGGGTTTGTTTGTCTAAGATTCTGATCCAATTTTCAGTCTTCGACCCTCCGGCGCTCAAAAGGAACAATTACGGCGCTCGGCTCTACCATAGTTGAACACCTTTCCCAAGAACGATGGATGGGGCACAGAAAAAGGTGCGCCTTTTCAAAAGGTGCAACAGCCAGCTTCTTAAAGCTAGGAATTGCAATTGCTGTCAGATGGCAGGCAAAAAATAACAAGAGCAAAAATTGATTACGCTTGAATGCAATATGGGAAAAGGATGCACCTAAGCCTAGCAGGGCTAACGCGATTGCCCTTGATCAAGATTGCGCATTCATTGGAAAAAGTTTAAATCCAATTAAAATGGGTATGCTTCAACCAATTGCGCTCAAACCCTCCCAAGGAATTGGAACCACTTGAGCGCGGGACAAAAGAATCGAACAGATAAGTCTTTCTCCTCGGATGCTAATGGCAAAAAGGATCGCATTACCTCTTCACTACTCGCAGCCAAGAAGCGGAAAAATATTTGCTCGCGATTTGCGCTACTTTACATGATAAAGCGCACCCAGCGGAGTTCCCATTCTTGCGTAGATAGCTTCAGCTATATATCAATACTTTTGTCGGCTTCGGCAGACAACGATGTCTACGTTCGTACGATGGTAAAATTCATAACTACATAAAATAATACGTGTGTATCGAATAAATTGGTTTGCCCTGGCGGGGTCCCGAAGTAGGGAAATGAAAACCGAAACCGGGATAGAGTTATAAATTACGCGAACGCAATGCAAAACAATAGCCCATGTCGAACACGCGAAAAATGAAAATTCCCGGCTTCTTGAACAGCAGGAAAAAGCTTGTAAATGCAAATATAACTTTCGAACGCGAACGCGCGCGGTTTGAGAAATTTATGAACTATCCCTCCTGTGAATTGTGCAGTAGAGGGAGAGATAGAGAGAAAGACGTTGCTAGCCATGCCTCGGCAGCTGAACCCCTACCAACGAAGAGCAATAGAGCCGTTTCCGAAATCGATTTCTTCCGCAAAGACGACACATCGAAGGTAGGTACCTATCTACTTTCTTGCGTAAGATCCGTGATAGACAAAGCAACGGGAGACAGCCAGAAATGAATCAAAGGCGAAGAAAAGATAAATAGAGGGAAATTTATCACTTGATTGTTTGCAAGGAAGTAGCGTTACGGTTGGCTTGCAGAAATTTTCACCTCCCAGCTGGCCCGCTCCCCGCAGCGGAAAACAGGATGCTGAGCTGTCCACTCGGCCTTTGTGGGTTTGTTTTCGTCGTCGTCGTCGTCGTCTTTGCCGTTTTTGGCAGACAGTATGACTCGGTATCTTTTGCGAATGTGTTGGTTCCAAGTAGGGCTGGATATATCTGGAAGGTTTTGTTCCTACGTACCGTAATTTATTCAATTGGACCTGGTTCGTGTTGATGGTGCCGTAGGGTCATACGAGGAGAGATGCTATCTCCGGTTGATCCTTGATTGCCGTTAGGCAAGGTTAGGTCAAATCGGACGGTGTATACTGATGGTTATGGTGGTGGAGGCTGTTTGGTACCAGGATGGTTATGAAAGTACTGACGGGGTGTATGGTTTGATCGATGCTGAAAATAAGAGATATCGCTTTCGCTTTTGACAGTATACCTACTCCTATCGAATCCACATTGTCAACTTTTAACTTATCTCTACAGTCAACTTTTAACTTAACTCAACCTAGGGCGATCTTCCTATTTGAAGCAAGCAGATTCCACCCTCTTAATGTTCTGTCCAGTTAGAATCCGGAATCACTTATTGTGTTGCAGCGGCACGGAAAGTGACTGCACATCCACGTGGTCCGCAATCAAAATCGCAAAATCGTTGAAAATCGCCCAATCAACCATGTATGATGTACTCAAACTTTTTAGGGAGCAAAAAAGCGTGGATCGAGTGCCTTAAGGTAAGCGTCGTAGTGGTACATTTGACCGCAAGCTGAACCAGAAGGTGTTGAGACCCGTCAGAGTAAACCCTGGACTATCAGATAATGAAATCGCACAAAAATACGCTGCTGCTCGCAGTACCGTTCGAAGAATTCGATTGCGAGCAGGATTTCGGTCTTATCGAGCCAGCAAGTAACCAAACAGAACGTTGAAGCAAAATTTCGTCACCAAAACTCGATCTCGAAAATTGTACCAGCAGGTTTTGACGTAGTACCAAGGATGCCTGCTCATCGACGATGAAACCTACGTCAAAATGGATTTCGAACAGATGCCTGTCCAAAAATTCTACATGGCGACGGCACGAGGAGATGTTCCTGAGTTTTAAAGTTTAAGTGTGCGTTTATGGACAAATTTGCCAAAAAAAACTGATGATTTGGCAAGGGATATGCACCTGCGGAGCAAAAACCAAAGTGTTCGTGACGAATAAGACGATGGACTCGAAGCTGTACGACGAAGAATGCCTCAAAAATCGCGTACTACCTTTCATTAAAGCTCAGAAAAGTCCCGTGAAGTTTTGGCCAGATTTGACGAGTTGCCACTACAGCCGGGAAGTCATCCAGTGGTACCGCGTTAATAACGTAGATATCATCGATAAAAACATAAATCCACCCAACTGCCCGTAGTTCCGGCCCATCGAGAGATTTTGGGCAGTAATGAAGCGGAAGCTTAAGAAAAGTGGAAAAAACGGCTCGGGACGTGATTCAGATGACCAAAATGTGTAACAAATGCGCTAAGGAAGTTGACTCCGGAGGTGTGCAGCGTTTTATAGGAGGAATATTGAAGATAGTACGGATTTTCATTAGAAACGAAGAGAAATGATTTGTATTGATATTTTTTCCTTAAAGAACAGTGAATTCCCTTTGTTTTGATGTATTAAACTTATTTGTACGTCAATCCGTTACCGAGATACAGATGATTTTATTATTCCGGATTCTTAATGGCCACAGATTATGCATATTTTCACAGCGAAATGCACACATCTCACGATTTTTTTGGCTCCATGATCCTCTATCTGTTACAAGCGAAAACATCATCCAGAGTGGGTTGAAATATGTTTTATCAAATCGCCAAATTTCTCAAGTGATTGTAGCTATAGCCGGCAGTCTCTGGTTTATTCGGCTAACGTTAATTCATCGGACTATTGTCTGACAGTACATATGACAAAACATAAAATTAAAAACTTCAAGCATTTCTCAATGTGAGCAGAGGGTTCACCAAATTCCAACCAAATTTTCACAATCATAAACGCTCCATGGGGTGAGTCGCTTAGAACAGTGTGCCAGGCACGTCGTAGTAGAAAATTGTACACCGTACGTAACATGTGTAGCACTCTGTGGCACACTCTTGACATTTTTATTTTTCAAAGATGAAATCTAGCAGCCCTGGAAAATTGACGTTAAATGTTGTTTTGATTTGTTTGTTTCGTCACGATACAGACATAACTTTTTGAAAAAATGGTGAACTTTCGAGCTGTTTGTTTAAGCAAAATCTTGAGTGGAACAATGGATAAGGTAAGCGGTTAAATTAATAAGTCGTGACAAGATTTCATTTAGCAGCTATAACTAGAGGCACATTTTCTCGAGCACAGCAAATTGGAGGCGGAATATGGAACCATCAACCTCCATTACCTCCAGTCGATGACTCAGCTAACCATTTAGATGATCCAAGAGATTTAAGAGGACCTGCGGATCATGACTGAGAGTCTTTGAGAATAAGTTGCAGCTGATGGAACTCCAAAGAGCAAAGATCAAAGAACGGATACTGGCAGATTTAAGGCTAGGAAATGACGTCAAATATATTCGGACATATCAACACATTCATCAACATTAAATTTAATTAGTCACTCGCATGCTGCAGTACAATTCGTAAGCCTCAGTAATGCCGATGGAGCAACATTGTTAGAGATTACTACTAGTACCTCACACGAATCAGGTATCATATCTTATGATCCATTGAGTGGTCCAGAGAATTGCATGCCAAATAGTTCGTGCAGATAAGAGACCATGCAACGAAAGAATTGAAGAAGGTTATGATGGAATGTATGAAATACACATTACAATAAATGGTTACAATTAAAAACTTAATATAATTACAAATGAATCGAATAATTATTAATTATTACAGGGAAATCTCCAATGGAAAATACGGTTGAAACATTTTGTTATAACGACGGATGACTCTGCTATCAAAGGGTGGAGTTGCGTCTCATTATTGTTTTCGCAGGTGTACGTGAGCTGTTGAGAAAAAGGGTAAAACAATAATAAATATATAACAAGGGATATTGTGCTAAGCGACTCACCCTTGGAACGCTCGAATCCTAGCTGTAAGTGGTTCGTTAATACCGAACGCCGCTCGATGAAGCTGCGGTTGGAGAAAAGTACCACTCCGTAATCCCAAGTAGCACACTACGGTCATAATTAGTTGTAGTAACTTGATTATGACTTTATGTTATCTCAACCGAATGGCAACAAGTGTGCTACTAGAGATGCTCTCGGTGGCACTCGGGTGTTCAATTGAGAGAGATACCCCAAGCAGTCAACCTATCAATTCAAAAGCTGGGTTGTTGATTTTTCCGTAAGCGTTCCAATAAGTCCCAGTTCAGCAGATAGCAGCGGTTGAAATACGGCGGAAGATTTTGTAAATCTTGTCATTACAGATTATGCAATGTCATCCCAATAAACGTGCAATCCTCAGGTTTCAAGTCAATTGATAAGTAAGCCAGACCAAAGACGTATTTTGGAGGATCGGTCGTACCAGTGAGCAATAGAGAGCTTTCAGGCAGTACGGGTCAGTGGAGTCCCTTAAAATTTTCGACACAATCCCTAGATGGTGATTAGTCCTAGTGATCACAGCGGAGCGGAGGAGATTGGACGTTAGTTTATGATCCAGTAGAGCACCTAAATCGCTGTAATATAAGGTCTTATGCGAAATGCGGAATGCGTATACGACACCAATCAGTGAATAGATCCTACTTTGATTGAAGGCTTATACAATCCGCGGCAGTCCGTACCAGAAAAAAACAGCTTTAGATCATCAGTATACACGAACCGGCAGCCATCTCCAAGTAGAAGCAATATGTCGCTGAATAAAAAACAAACACCAGTTAGCCAAGGTTGTTACACTGTAGAATACCTGACGAATTTATAAAATAAGAGGAAGTGCTAGAATCAAGTTACCCGCAGAATCAAGTACCCGCAGAGTATCTGACTGTGCCAGGATATCCATCATTCCAACGTACCCACTTTGGCTAGCTTTACCAACAGATTTTCATGGTTGATTGCGTCAAACGCTGCTAGATCCGTATAGAATACGTCCACTGAGTGCTCCGCTTTCGCCAGTTGCTCAAAGCAGGCCGTGGTAAAACCTAGAAGATTGGTTAGAACCGAACGTCCGTGATTGAAATCATGTTGATCGCCAGGGATGTAGCAAATGAAAAATATAATCTCAAACTGTTTCGAGACAGCTGAGAGATTGGCCTTTCAACTATCAGCTATCCCCCGGTAGTTTAGAACGTAACGTTTGTCTCCATTTGTATGTACCAGAACCATGAATGACAGAAGATTTGTTAAAAATTCTGCAAAGCGGCTCGACAAGAGCTCCATTGGGCCGAAAATACACTGAAGACAGACTACCGTCTAGTCCAGGCGCGAATGTATACCATTATCTTGACGGCAGGTTATTTAAAAAACATTCATGTCTAAAAGATTAGTAGGAACTTCCAAAATAGTGGAATTCGTTTCATTCGAGATGATAGTTTCGTCGGCATATACTGACGAACAACAAGTTCACTTATTGCAACATTTGAAACGTTTAAACTCACGCAATGCTATGAAAAAGATTATGTCCGTAAAAAACCGCACTACACAGATTTTTTTTTTTAATAAGAGCGTACGATTTCCCCTCTTTTGATTCCAAGCCGAAGGTGGCGTAAACAACGAAATTATTTGCAATCTTTCATGCGCCATACAACAATGTTTGCAATCTTTCATGCAACAGGCTAGATTCAGGCGTTATCTGGCATAAATTTACATGAAATATCCCATTATTTTCTGCTTAATCTAGAATTCCCTTTTTGTGCATTAGATAACGCAGAAAAATGCAATGTTTCGTTGTATCTGTGGAGTTACCGTTTCTTTACTACAGTTTGCACTTAAGTATAATGAATTTATAAAGAAATTAGGCACCAGTTAAACAAAAAAAAAACAGTTACAATGCGTTGCCTGCTCTGATCTGCATCGTTTCTGCTCACTGAACAATTCATGGCACACGCAAAACAAAGTGCAAAATTATTTTTTTTTTTCATTCATTTCACATGTTTTGTGAATTAAGTTAAAATTAGGTAGAATATGGAAGCTCAATTTTAGGTGATAACAGTTCAAGTACCGAAGGGGTAAAATGTGCGTAACGTTGGGTAGTAACATTTCAAGTGCCGTTGGGTCAAATTTACCTTATGAATATCAGTTTAACTTTATACCACCATGATCTTTTTTTCACAGATGAATCAAAGACACGAACAAATAGTTGAATAGTCAATTTGTTTAACCCTTCTTAGTGTAATAGAAAAAACAGCTCACCATTCTTTAACAAATAAGTCGTCAATTTAAAGGTGACAGCATTACTAACGATTGACGATGCTGCCATTGCGTCCATTCTATCCAGTAACTTTTAAGCTATTTTCGTCGAAAAAATCTTTGTTCTAGGGGAACATCACTTCACATCTTCCCAACTCTGCACAGTTCGAAAAAGCAGCGTGAATCTCTGTTCAATATCATGCACATAAATGAAGCGTCGCAAAACATACAAGTTAGCCGTTGTTAATCATGTTAATTTCTGAGACATTCCATTCACTGCGGAAAATGTTGCAATATTATAATGTTGTAAAGCTCGTCATCATTACAACTATTTAATGTAAGTTGCTGCTTCGTGGGAAAGACAATTTTGCATGCTCTGATATTGACATCACAATTTCAGATTTTTTTTCTGTGTGGTCTTAATGAGGCCTGTATGACTGCCCTTGCTTAGTACTCCACACCTCCTGGAGAAATATGATAAACGTCTGACTGATAAACGTCAACAGCACCGACATGTGCTTTGATTTTCAACAAAAATTAAGTTAAAATTACTCAACGCGGTTGAATACACAGAAAAAAATAATGGATTTTAACAAACGCGTAAAACTACCCTCGTTTGGTTCCAAGCCAAAGGAAGCGTAAACAACGGAATTGTTTGCAATCTTTCATACGCCATACAACAATGTTTGCAATCTTCCATACAAAACACTAGATTCAGGGGTTACTTGAATTACATTTTCATCAATAATCATCCCATTAGTTTACGCCAAATCTAGCATGCCCTTTACGTGCATTAGATAACGCAGAAGTGTTGCTTTCAAACTGTGTAGCCGCAACGTAAAATTAAGTAGTTTTGATCCTCAAATTAAAATATAAACGAGTTAGGTTTAGAAATAACAGCTTTCAATAATTAATGTTCCTCATCATGCGAGCATTGTTGATAAGCTTAAAATAATTTGCTTTCATTGCTAATAAGATAAATCTATGTTTTTTTTTGACATAATACACAAAAAATGCAAATAAAAGAATTGGCGTATGTTCGAAAAAATAGCATAGTACGGGAAGAGCACATACAAATATTTAGATGTAGTGTAAAACATCGATCACAAAGCATATCTAAATTTGAGTGAAAGTTATTACTGGCTTGACGGATGAGATCAACCTAAATATTTTTTTTAATTCAACGAACTGGTAACCACACTGGGCTGAACTCAACGTTCAGTTATTTTTAACTTAATTTTTAGTACTTTTTTCTTAGCGTGCTGAACCTCTACACGCGAAAAAAAAAACCACAGTAGAAACTACCTTATCGGGGGTTTCATTAAGTTCAAACACCAACAATTTTCACTTGACTATAAATGCGTTTGATTTAACCATCCCTGCGATTAGATCAACCATGGTGCGGTTGATATCAATATGTAGACTGCCAAATATACCACAAATGTTGAAGGTTTTACCATAAACGTACTAAATTTGACTGAAATTTGGTATGGTAGTTTTGATAATAGGAATAGTCTGGTAAAATGGCAGTTTTTACTGCAAGATTTTTTTCGGTTTACCATTCATAATTTTACTCGAGATTTGAATTTTGTTTACCACAACCGCATAGTAATCGTTGAAAATTTCCCACATAGGTTTGTACAGATTCCGGTAGTTGTCAATTCCAAATCGTGAGTTTTCCGTTAGTTTTGGTAATTCGTATTATGATGGCGCCACCTGCGCGCCATGAGATTTGATAGGCTGTCAATTTTAGTTTGGTGAAACCTAGACTAGGTGGCGTTGATTTTCCAACGGTTTGCTTTTGAAAATTTACACAGTAAATTGAGAAAAAAATGTTCGAGCCTGGATGTCTGTTCTCTGTGGCTAGGTTAAGGGCATATCTCGAGTAGTTTTTCAAACATACGTATCTGATATAGTAAACAAAGAGGGGAAGTAAGATTCAACCGTAAATTTCTCATACCTCTAATTGACCAATGAAATTACACTGAAAAAATATTTCACTTTGCTAGAAGTAGTTTTTTTTCTAATACTAAAATTAGTGATTTTTACAAAGAAGTAGAAATTCTACTTGACTTATAATATAAATTTCACTACACCGAAAAAAATAATGAATTAAACAGACGCGTAAATTTTCCCTTGCAATCCAAACCAAGCGTAAACAACGAAATTGTTTGCAATCTTTCGTACAGCATACAACATTGCTTGAAATCTTCCATACAACAGACCTTTTTTCAGCGATATCTGGGTTGAATTTATGTGAAAAATCTCATTAATTTATGCCAAATCTCCGTTATGTGCATTAGATAACGCAGAAAATCCAATGTTTCTATAAAACAGTGTAGGCACATAAGA
>JASCZW010016767.1:0-18123 GCA_034211315.2 Aedes japonicus | reverse complement strand
AGAGAAAGGATAACGACCGCCAGCAGTCAGATAATACAGGGTGTGGCAGAAAATAATGCGAAAATGTTCAAACTTGAGTATTAGGTTAATTCATGTAGCTAGTGACTAATTTCTGTCGAAAGTGTATTTGTTTATGTATACTTTCAAGTGCTGCATCCAAACATTCTATTTGTTTTATTGCAAATTCGTCAAAATGTTCGCGAAAGAAGTGATCACCAGTTTGTTGCTCGCCCAGAAGAAGCCGAATGAGATTGCCAAGGTGGTAGGGTGCCATTTGGCAACAGTTTACCGCATAAAAAAGTCCCTGCAGGATGGTCCTAAGTAGCGGAAGCCGAGAAGCGGACGTCCACGCTTTGCACGCACGCCGAACGTGATCAAATCGGTCCGTGCAAAAATTGCTCGCAACCTGATGCGTTCCATAAGAAAACTTGCAAAGGAAGCCAATATTTCGGAGAAATCCATGCGGAGAATCATCCAAGAAGACCTGCATGCATCTTCCAGAGCCAGAGTGAAACGCCACTTGATTACGGACCTGGTCAAGGAACTACGAGTGACTCGTTCCAAGTGATTGCTTTCCTTGTTGAAGAAGGGAAAAATGATAATCCTGTTCTCCGACGAAAAGCTTTTGCAGCATCGATGCTGTGGCCAACAGCCGCACGGACCGGTTCATTTCACCGCAGAAAATGGAGAACGATCCGGAAAAAGTGAAATTCAAATTTCAAACCAAACATCCGGATAGTGTCATGATGTTTGGCTTGGTGGCGTCCAACGGTTTGAAAGTGCCGCCTGTTTTCATTGATGCTGGAGTTGAAATCAATACCGAAGTGTATATCGGTATTTTTAAAGGACCAAGTGCTTCCCTGGGTGATGGCTTACTTCTCCGAGGACCAAAACGTTGTCCTACAGCAGGATGGAGCGCCGTGTCCACACGTCCAATCGAACCCAACAATGGTTGAACGATAACATGAAGTTTTGACCGAAGGATTTGTGGCTCCCTAGCAGTCCAGATCTTGATCCGTTGGATTATTAGATTTGGGCTTATGTTGAAGCACGAACCTGCAAAATATCACACCCTAGTGTGGCAGTAAATGTCGGAGGACTACGTCCGAAAGGCATGCTCTGGCTTCCGGCGTCGGCTCGAGGATGTTAATAATAAAAATAGAGGACACATTTAATAAATTAGTTTAAAAGGACTTTATGAAGATAACTGCACTCGAAAAGGTTGATATTTTTGTTGGAATTAGTTGAAAATGGGAAAAGAACAAACTTTCGCATTATTTTCTGCCGCACCCTGTAGACAAAAGCTCATTAGAGCGTTTCCAGTTGAAATGACCTGCCAACCAACTTCGAGTGTCTCTGATTTAATAAAAAAAATTATACACACGTTTTACCCATAAAAGTGCTGATGCAAAAAATATATGGACTCAAAATTCAGTTTTAAACAACAAACATAACTATTTTCAAGCTCTTAAGAACGCCTGGGAAGATCTTGACCCACAACACCTGAAGAATCTGGTGAAGAGTATGCCAAAACGTTAGCAAAAACTGTTGAAGGCCAGGAGAGGACACATCAACTACTGATCACTCAACAGACTGGATCTACAACTTTTTGTTTTAAAGAAAATAAGAAGTGGGCACTTTATTTTGACATGCATAATTTCTGCATCTTTTGGCAAAATGTCTGGTTGGAAGACGCTCATGTACCACTGTGGCTTGTATAGTTGTTCTAGCGATCTATTGTGTGCACTCTGTTTACCGATGCGCACATGAGAGAACTGCCTGTTGAAGTTGCGGACTTAGTCCGTGCTTCGACCTACCCCGCAGTGAGATGTTAGGCAAAAATGTCGTTGGTTCGAGTACCACTGTACACATGCCCTTTTCGCTCAATTTTCCTAAAAACATCTGTCATATTTCCAAGCCTGCCGCACACTAGCGGAACTATCAAAACTTTCTCTTCATAGCTTTCATTCTAGCCAAAAACATGTTTGTTCACTCTTGGTGCCTCATGGTGATGAGCGAACATCTCCTTCTACATCATAATCGTTACTCCTCGCACGGAGAATATATAACATAACAATTAATGTAAGTCAGGCTTTATAAAATAATTGACGAAGAACTCTACCCCTTCATAAAACCGTGAAATAATATAGCTCCTACATATTTGTTTAAGAGAGTCATGATAAAATAATTTATAGGCACGCTCTATCATTGAAAAAACCATCATTAAGCCACTTGATTTCTGACGAGAGCATTAAGCATATACTGTAGCTTTGTTTACTATATAAAGTTTATGATACGATGCTCTACCAATGATGTCAAAATAAAATTCAACAAAGATGGATTCGAATAACAACAAGCTAAGAAAAGTGTAAAAAATGGCATGTTCAAGCGAAATATTCAGTAAAACTTCTTAAACATTTTGAAGAGACATCTGCCATCTATTGATGGAAAGTAAGGGTCGTTGAAAAAACTACAACATCAGTCAGTCTCCCATCTAAAAGGAATTGTTTCGCCTCGTATACTGAATTGCTTTCCCGTATTCTTTCGTATAAATTTTCTTACTGCGGACTAACTTTTTATGTAGCTTGAACTGTCAAAACTCTTTTCTAGCAGCAGCTTGGTTACCATATTAGTCATTTGACAGCTAAAATGGTCATGCATATAGCCAATTAGCTTTGCAAATGAACAGGTAAGCCTCAAAATTATTTTCATAAATGCCATTTTAAAACACTTTGTATTATAGATTATTATTTCATTAAAACAAAACATAATTTTCGATAATAATTCATGAAACTCATTGTTAATGCCACTGCCATTTTCATTTCAATCTTCATGCCGGATTATAATTTCCATATTTCATGATATATTTTCATTGATACGGCTTATTATTGTACGGCAGTTAATGTGGGATAAAGCAAAGTTCTGAATAGCTCAACATGTTTCGGAGACAAACCTAGCAGCTCTTTTTAAGCACTTTACACAATCAATTTAATTTAGCACTGAAAATTTGAGCACTATAGGATGAAACTCACGTTTGCATTTAAAAAAATTGACAAAAATTGACGATTTTTAACGGGTTCACCTCCACCCGCACTGACAAAACTACCCATACAGCATCAATAATAGTAACCCATGAGTCAGCAGACAAATTTTGACAGCTCTATCAGTCGAACTCTAAACGTGTTAGCAAAAACAGTAAAGCAACTCCGTTCAGAAGTGTGCGCGTTCAAAGAAGGCACCTCACCGCGTCGAAAACGAGCCTCGTGCGGCACTTTGTAGACGCCGGATACGCCCGTTCCGGCATCTACAACATCTTGGCACTATTAGACAACAATCAGAGCGGTTCAATCGGCCAAACAGTGAAAAAGTACCTGGCGAACATGAACATACATGTCAGGAAGTGGAAATCGTGTCCACTGGTTTCGGAGCTGCAGGCAATGACGTAGCGGCAGCGGCTGAATAAAGGGTGTATTCGATAAAAATGGCACACACATATGTACTCATCAAAATTAAACTGATTATCGGATTTTCTTGAAATTTTCAGGGAACGAAGAACTACTAATGAGTTTTGATTTACAACATTTGTTTTATTCAATTTCGTCTCCCATCCCGAATGCCCGCACCTTCCTTTTCACTCCACCCATCAAATTTTGTACAACGGATTTTCCCAGTGTTTTTGTTGTTTTTACCCAAATTTTCTTCAATTCTAGCTCTGTTTTCATTGTTTTGAGATGTTTGCGAAGTTCCGTTTTCATAATTGCCCAGAATTTTTCAATTGGACGAAGTTCCGGTGAATTTGGTGGGTTCATATCCTTTGGTACAAAATTGACTTCGTTGGCTCGGTACCACTCCAATACGTTTCGAGCGTAGTGGCAGGATGCTAGATCAGGCCAAAACAGAGTTGATCCTTTGTGCTTCTTAATGAATGGCAAGAGACGTTTATTGTTCCGGAAGTGATGAAGGGAGCACTTATTTCACCACATCCGCAAATCGCCTGCCAGATTAGAAACTTCTTTGCAAATTTCGATAGTTTCTTCTTTCGAACATCCTCCGGAACATAGAATTTCGACTTGGCAACGAAATATTCTTTCCCAGGAAGTTGACGGAAGTCGGCCTTGACGTATGTTTCGTCATCCGTGATGCAACCGGATTTGGTGAGCAGCTTCGTGTAAAGTTTCCGGGCGCGGGTTTTCGCAGTGATATTTTGTTTTTCATTCCGGTTTGGGGCTTTTTGCACTTTGTAAACATGTTACTCAGCACGCTTCATGGTTTTCTGCACAAAACCGACTGACACCTTAGACTTTTTAGCGACATCTCGAATTGACATGTTTGGACGGTTCTTGAATTGTTGTACGACTTTCCTGGCCATTTAACTGTCCATTGGACCACTTTTACGACCACTCCCTTTCTTCCTTTGGACACTCAGACGCTCCTTGAAGGAAGACACAGTTGTATTTGCAATTCCAAGCCTTTTAGCAATCCACCGGTGGGACGCCCCTGGATTTTGATTGTGAGTGCACAAAATTTTCTCACGGACAATTTCTTGTTTCGACGACATGACTGGAACTACTGAATGTATAACTATGAAACTTGGCAGATGTAAATAATACACTATGGATACGATCTACTCAAATTTCTAGGTTTTTTACTCATACGGTTCAAAAATTACAGAAGATTTTCTGTGTGCCATTTTTATCGAATACACCCTTTACATACTTTGATTCTACTTACATTGTGAGCCATTTGTTTCCTGTGTAATTTGCAGCTGCTTCTGTAATGCTCGATTAGCTCTTTTTACTTCCCAAATTTGCTTGTGGTCAGTATGGGGTAGTTTTCCGAAATTCAATCCCATATTCCTGGCAAAATGCATGTAGAGCCTCACTCACAAGCTGTGAACCAATGTTTGCTTTCGTTGACTCTGGAACTGTCAGATGCTCGAGTTTGATTCAAATTTGTCTATGTAGACAATTTTGCTCGCAAGAAGATATTGTGGCAAGGCATCTACTGTTGTGGAAAGAAAAGCGACTGTGAATGGCAGGTTTATAAGGAGGAGTGTCTTCGGAAGCGAATATTGCCATTCATTCAATCGCACGGCGGTTTAGTGGAGTTCTGGCCCGACTTAGCCAGCTGCCATTACAGCCGAGATGTCATGGAATAGAGTTTACAGAATTATATTAACGTTATTTAAAAAAACTCTCAACCCATCAAATTGTCTAAATTTTGGTCCCATCGAAATATAATAAGCAATTATCATAAACAAACTAAAGAAACGTCAAAGAACACTAAAAAAAACATCTGATTTTCAGAAGTGCTGGAAAAAGATGATTGATCAACTAACTATAAATTAGAAGAAAAATTAGTATTTTCCATTTAATTCCAACTACCTTTGCTTATTTAACTTAAAAATGAAAAAGAATGTGACTAATTAATAAAAACTTTGATCGACTCACACACATTACTGTTTGACAAAATTTTGGTCGGAGCACCCTTTATTTTACTTACCGATTTTCAACTTAACAGAACGAGCAATTAGTCATATCAAAGCAAACAGCATTCATACTTTCGTTGTCAAAACCATCGCGTATCTGTTAAGTCATTAATGAAAAATACACTTTCATTCCATGTTGATGTTCATTTTCAGACATCAAGGCTACACCGAAAAGGCTTCAGAAAAAAAGCACACATAGAATCCATATGACAGCTCCGAGAAGGCCGAGTTTAAATCATGCTAATTTTGTTTTTGTTTATTTTTTTTTCCACCGACAGAGGCGTCCTTCATTTGAAGCAAAAAAGAATCTCTCTGGGGATCACACGTGTAAGGATATTTCAAAGAGGATGGAACTTTTTCTATGAAGTACTCCTACCCTACTTGAGCACTTTAGAGTGAGCCAGACTGGTTAAATACACATTCAGAAATGTCTACTTCAAGTTGAAGCTCCATCCGACGGGGGGATTCTATTTCCGTTGCCGCCGATATACCCACTCAGACATACAGCCAGTTTTCTCAGTTCTCTTTGCGCGGAAATCAGTGATGATATGGAACATTCAACTTGCAAGAAACACTCCTTTCAAGTATCTTCTTTGAGTGAGCTTGAATAGAAATATGCAGAAGTGAAAGCTTACATCATAGGTCACGTTGACTGTCGGAATGAGTATTGATATTTAGACGAAATCCAATTTACATTACACTTCAAGACAATTTATCAGTCGAAATCCCAACAATATCGTCGAAAATGGAAACCATTCAATCGACACATTTTAAACGGCCTTTTGTGGGACAGCGGATAACCCTCGATGGACATGGCCAATTTCGGGGGTTTCAATTCAGTTTGTTTTTGCTGGCTACAATTCGTGTTGTGTCATGTCCCTTTATGTCTCTTCTGGCCAGAACGCACAACATTCAGGCTTGACATGCACATATGTATTCTTGGAAGTAGGTTAATTAATCAAAATGTTATCATGATGGTTGCTCTGGGATGAGTTTTTGGCAGGCCACAGTTTTTTTGTCCACATTGCGATGTCATTCCAAATATATCGGGAAAGTCGATTCGTGTGTCAGGAAAATTTACCGGTACAAATGTTTATTTAAATGAAAGGACATTTCAATCCACCAGATATGTGATGCCATCTGAAATTTTACGATCGGGCAACGCGTTTATTGAAACTCGTTGTCATCCCCCATCATTAAACGCCTGCAGACAAAACATCTAGAGAATGAATGCCTGATTATTGCAACAGGAAATTCACAAACCGTCGATGACAATGTCGCATTCCGAACAGCAGGCTCTTACTTGTCTAATACCGAATCAACCCTGGTCAAATGTAATCATTTTTCCAATTTTGCGGTCAACCAGCGGACGGAAGAATTCCAGACGGTCAGACGCATGACCACTTCTGCTATTCGCCACAAACCATTCGAGACCGTGCATCAAATCGGAATCAGTCCAAAATCAATTTATTGCAATTGCCACCCGAGTAATTGGCAAACCGAACTAACATTTCACGTTGTTTGAGCTGGAAAATTTATTTTCAATATGCAAAATCTCTCCCATAATTCAATAAATCATAATAAAATAATCCCGAGTGCAACAGACGAACGGGAAAATTCCATCGCCTGCCAGCTCCGGCTTCTGGTTTGGGTCTGGCTCGTCCCAGTGCTGTTGCTGTTTCTGCCAGTCGCATGCTTTCCGGAACAAACCGCGACGAATCTGCTGCAGGGGAAAACGGGGACGATTGTCGAAGGACGGAGTTTAATGCTGTTTATATTCATACCTTGGACTCGGAGAATGCATTCGTCTGCTTAGGCTGGTTCTACAATACTTTCAGGGTATATTTGAAAATATTGAGTGCTGTGATTTTTAATTTATGATTTACTGTTATATGTGGAGATTAAATATGGAACAAAGAATACAAGCAAGGGATACAATAGAGTGCAAAACGTTGTTCCTACACTAAAGTTGTGCATCGCTAACGGGTGGCAACTAAAATTTTGGAATTTCTTTCTCAAGCTGTCAAAAAAAGACAAACATAGTTGAAGAAGATCTGATTTATTCAAATAAAAGATACATTGTCCATTGTCGAAAAAAAATTAGTGAACATTTGAAAACGGTCCGTAATCGGATGTTCGGCGAAGCTTCCGTTTGATGTCGGAACAGGAGCGTTGTACGGCCTCCATGTCAACTTTGCGAATGCATCTCTTGATTCTACCAATCAACTGTTTGCAATTCGTTATTTTTGTACACCAAGGAACTCAAAACCCCGAAGAAATCTTCGATTGGGCGACACTGAGGCAGATTTGTCGGGTTGTGGTTTTTGGGTACAAATGGGATCGAATGGGTATTCAGGAACGATTGTGTTTTTATGGCGTAATGCGATGACGCTTTATCCGGCCAAAACACGTATTGTCCATCAGTATGATGTTTTTGTAGAAACGGGATCAAAATTTTCTTCGAACATTCGTTCTGGTACGCATCTTGATTGATTGCCAAACCAGAGGGCTTGAACCATGGCTTAGAAATGCCTTTCTCGGAAATGGCAATGTACAGCATCACTTTCTGTTCAAACTTATGTTTAAACTTATATTTTATGTTCGGAGGTGTAGTAGAACTATCCGTTGAATAGTATCGATCGTTTCCGAGAATCTGCGTCTTCGAAAGAGGGAAGTAGCTTTCGTCGTCCAAAACAAAACTTTTTCCGGAATAATTTTTAATCAACCAACGGCATTGGGATTTCAGCGTTGAAATCTGTGCATCAGTATATTACGGGGCTCGTGTCTTCTTTCGGCACTTTATTCCGACTCTTTTCAATGTTTTGCAGATGTACTGGTGAGAACAGTTGAACTTTTTTGCGGCATCCCGTTGGCTCAGTGAATCCTTGTTGTTGAAGGCACGAGAAAGAGAACGAAGTCCTTTTGCGTCCATAATTTTGGCTGGTCTTCCACTACCTTGCTTGCGAGCAGTTGTTGGGGATCTAAGGATATGGTAAACAGTCGAAGTCGCAACATTTTCGCTTTTAAAATGTTGAACTGTATACGTTTTGCCGAGATTTCTGTGCAGTTCGTAGAACTGTACAACGCGCTCGCAAAATACTTCTTGTTTCGACGGCATTTTGAGCAAAACTGAGCAAGCATAAACAAAACAGAAAATACTAGCAGAAAGAGGAGAGAAAGAGCTAACGCATACACACTCTTATTTCTCTCTGAGCTCGTTTGTTGTTGAGCATAGAGGCCTCGAAAAAATTCCAAAATTTTAATTGCCACCCGTTATTTATTGGAATATCACTCAGAATCAGATCCTTGAAGCGAGCATTTCCTTCAAACTCTGTTTTGATAACGTTTCATCTACACATAAAATTATACTAAACTTGTTTTAAAAGATTCTGTGCTTTTTTGGATGCTGACATGACGGTTATAGACAACACGTACTGAAGAGATTTTTGGACATGTTATTGTCCTTTGTAACTATCTTTTGTAACTAGAAATTAGAAGAAAAATTAGTATCTTCCATTTAATTCCAACTACCTTTGCTTATCTTCGACAGGTACGCGTATTTCGTCTACAATGTGCAGACTTCTTCAGTGTCTCGTACTAATAACTCGACTTCTATCTTTTGTAACTTTTAAAACAATTCATGCAGAACATTCAAAGATCCATAATGGACCATTGGCACAAGTTTTGAGCATTAAAAAGGCCCTTAAAAGAGAATCTGCTACTAGAAAACTTGATAACCAGTGGAGACAAAACGTGTACAAGGCTCCCTCCCTCCCCAGCCAGTTTATATTCCCAGCAAATTGTACAACTGAAACCACCTTCCAAAAGCGTTGGGTCATTAGAGCAGCATAATGAAACGAGAGCGCTAATGCCATCAGCATTATTTTTGTTATCGTTCATGCATTCAATTTTCACACTAATTTAATTTTTCAATTTATTTCATTTATTTTCAATTTTTACACACAAATTTATCAATTATTCATCAGAAGTGAGAGATTTTTTTTAAATCTTGATATAATGAAATGGAAAAACGTTTCGCAACATATTATTAGAAATAATGAAGTACAATGGTGTTAAGCTAGTCAATCCAAATTTTTAATTTCATATTCAATACACAAATTCACAATTTAATCTGTGATATAATTCATGTAGTTTCACTACATTCAACAATCGTTGTACTTGATTAGATTTTCCTTAATCTTAGCTTAGCTTGACTGACTGCACGTATCGATGGTTGCTACTCCGTGATTGATCAGAATCAGTGAAATTGCACAATGAATCAACTGAATGGGGCTGGGAGTAACCGACCATTCTCACTGTACACGTTTCAGTGACTCAATTTCTTTAATAAGCAATAACGGCGCCGGCCACGTCCTTGCAATCAGTTGGGAATAGGGAAGTAAAGTTAGTGTGGCCTTTGCTGATTAGGGACCGTGTTTACCTCTGCATCCCCACAAAGGTCACAGGAAGAAGGTTTTTCTATGTTAGTAGGGTAGGGCTCGATGGATCAGGATTCACCTTGATAAGTGATGTGATCATTTATATATTATGCATTATAAAATTAAAAGAACATTCACACATACATACACATGTATACATACACAAACATACACATACACTCAGTAGCAAAAAAAGCCGAGCAAAACCCTGCCCCAAAAAACCACGTTGTTCAACCTCCTGTCTCCCCGCCAACCATCAATACTTCCAAACGAAAATCTGACAATTTAATAACTAATGTATAGACCTTATGCGATCAAAAACTCATGCCGACAAAACCTACAGACCCGAAGCTATCACAACATATGTGAAAAAAGCCATCCCTGGACACAGCAACCCCAAAAATCCGCACCTCTGTGAAGGGCCCAGGTAGCACACTAAAAACCTCTCCACAGCCTACAAAAACACAAAAAACAATGTTACCAAAACTTGAACTACCTCCACAAAGTGGTCTGGACCACAGCTGGCGTCAAAGTTGACTCACCAACACGAGCACCTCCCCCCTCACCCGATACTGACCCCGCCGAAATATAGGTGCAAAAAAAAGCCGAGGTGAATTCATCTTATTAATACACATGATTTGTTACGCGTGAAATATCCCAAACAACTAGTGTAACCCACGAAGAACTTTGAAAATATGGCATTCAGTATGAATTGGTTTGTGAAAACTACGTATACAGTGTTATACAGTATTATTAAAAAAATTCACCTCGGCTTCCTCCCCGTACCGACACCTCAGCAAGGTCAGCATCGGGTGAAAAAGGGAAATGCCCACGTTGGTACGTCAACCCCGACGCAGCTGCAATCCAAACCACCCTATGGAAACAGTTCAAATCCCGCCCACACAATCCTCTGCACCCTTACAAGCCCTGAAGAAACCTCCAATATACCACCCAAACCCTTCACAGAAACACGGACCCTTGAAATCTTCACGTCCAAAAATGACTCCCTTCACACATGCCACGACAACCTCAAATCTACATATAAACCCTATCAACACGAATTTGCATAATGCTGTCAAACCTTCATCCAAAAATACTGACAATTGACAAAGTTACAGGAGGCTGAACATGGACTCTTCCGCCAACAAAACCCTGCTCGGCCTCTCCCATGCCACTGAGTGTACATACACATACATATACATACATATCGAAACAAAAAATATTGGAATGGGACACAAAAGGAGAAAATGGAAAGAGCTCACCCGGGTTTCCAGAACATTCCATTGCTGTGGTTGTAACATCGAGCAACCAGAGCAGGTCCGCGTACCCTCCAGATAACATTCTGTTCTTAAGGAGATGGTCGACCATGAACGCTCCACGACCATTAACCAAACATCTCCGAGTGACGCGGGTGAACTCGAGCTCCTCCTGTCGCCGCAAGGCTGTATGTTCGGGGTTCCGTCTGCACCGGGGACACTTTGTTTTTACACCAGTCGAAAGCCTCGTGTTGGACCGCAATCAACTCTTTAGTGACCGAATCATTATCAAGATGAAAAGTTCAACACTACACAATAATTTCCACTAAATATCTAATTTTCTCGAAAATTTGCAGATAAAACAAGCAGCGAAGCACAAACACGCCAGTCTCGGAGCGCGACCTACTTCGATCTCTCATTGATTAGATTTTCCTTAATCTTGTCTAGAAACAAAATGTTTGTAAAACAGTAAAATCCACGGAACTGCTCTTGTTCAAAGGAACGAAAACGCTCATATGAGAGATAATGCATGCATAAAATAGTAAATAAAAATTAAAGCAATTTTTAATTCACCATGCCTCCAGGTGGTAAATCCAACTATTCATCGCTTATCGTAGCAACCTTGTTGTGAACAGAAACAATGTGACAGCATTATCAATTGATTTGCAGTCGCCATGGCGAAAACAGACGAGTAACTACGCTCGACGGTTTGCGTACTAGGGCGAAGCACGCGAGGACCAAGTTGAACATTGTGAGGCACTTCATATCCGTCAGAAATAGCCGATCAGGAATTTGCCACATTCTGTCTTTGGGGAAAAACGAGAGCGTCGAACGGAAGCCTGCCTCCAATCGCCCGATAGTGCTGCGCAGCAGAAGCTGAAGAGGAAGACCGATGATAAAGTGGCCTTATTGTTCATTGGGCCGAGAGTCTGGTGGAACCGGTCAAACAGTGAGGAAGTCCCTGGAAAAGATGGACATTGTTATGTGGAAGCATCAATTGAGACCGGTCGTGTCTGAGCAGTAGGCATCACCCAGAATTAGCGGCTGAAGGGCGTCGAACCTTTTTTGGTAGAAGGCTTCATAAACATAGTAGGGTACATGTCCCTAGACTCAGCCTAATATGCAGCGATCGTTTACAATTTTTATCATAACTCATAAAATAATTGAGCTAGAAGCAATATTCAACTAGTTATACCTTTGCTTTGACATGTGTAATATGACGTTTACTGTTCTGGAACACGGAACGTTAACCAATAAACTTTACTAAGTCAAAAACATTCGACGAGTAAGGATGTAATTCCGGTCTATAGGCGCAAAATTGGGCCTATTCGTGGCCTTATGCGCTATACTCAACAACAAATTTCACAAAACAAATTGAAATAAAACTACTTTATCACACCTCAATGAGTTTCACATATGATCAATCGGCCATACCAAATCAAAACAATAAAATTTCTACTATACAGATTTAATCAATTTGGTTTTGTTTTGGATGAGCCATTTAAAAAATTGGCAATCAGATACTCATGCATTTCCATTGGAAAAATTATCAACATAATCATTTTATTATGTAATAAGTACATTAGCCCATAGTTGGGAACATTCGATTAAATATGTCCCTCAAATTGGGTTTACGGTATTTTTGTGAAATCAATGATCATATTACAACGTGAACAGTTATTTAATAACATGTAACTATTTAGGTCATATGAAGATCATGGACATAATCTGTGAAATCATGGTTGCCTTAAAATATGGGAAATCGAAAATATTGATCAAGATTATCGCTGGATTTATGACATTTATGATGCATTGGCCAAGTGAAAGAGCTAGGCTAACATTACATCCCGTTACCCTATTTCAGGAAAACATTTTCACTTGAAAATATCAAAAGTTAGTTTATTATATTTATACCGGCCAAACGTTTGAATCCGAAGATTTGCTTCCGAATTTAAGAAGATTTATCATTTCTATGAGATTTTTATAAGACCTATTCTGGCTAGGCTATGAATGAAAGGTAAGCTTTCAGAAACAACGGGGTAGAGTCTCTTAAGCCAATAATCAAAATCAAGCTAATAATCTTTTGCAAGAACTGAATCAATCGTTTTTAAATGCTTCGACCTAGTGACCATTTGGCTGAACGAACTTCGGCTTAACGAAATTCAGCCTAACGTGCTTCGGCCTAATGACCAGACAACAATGTAGATAAAGTAAATTAAATAGCATCCCATTGAATGACAGTGCTTTTTTTATGAAGAATTAAAAATCAGTTCATGATTATCAAAATTAAAGTAAATTATTATATTAAATAAAATTTAAGTTATATATATGTAACTGAATCATGTTAATTTTTGTTCCATTCACATTTGATTAATAATTTCAGCAGACGCATTTTCAGACCCTACTTTCTTCGATCTGAATGAAATTTTGTCCAAATGTTGGTTTCTACCCAAAATTACGTTTTTTTTATTTGAAAATCCAAAATTATCTTGGACTGATTTTCTATTAGTGTGTATTTAAAATGTGGATTTTATTTTTTCAAACAATTTTTTTCCACAAACTCTTTTCAAAATGTCGTTTTAAAAAAAGTTGTAGGTAACGAAGTGTTTTTCAAGAAAAAAATACACTGAAACTAAAAAGTTCGTAAATTCATGCTTGAAAAACATAAACGTTGATTTTCTCAAAAGAACCCCCCCCCTCCCTCCGCACCCTTCGATCCTCTTAATTTTTATTTAAAAAAAGCTTAAGTTATGTCCTTAGAGCTACCGAAATGTTTCAAGTGGTCACTTTTTTAATTTTTTTAGTTTTTGTTCTTAATTTTTTTTTAAATGTTTTGAAAATGTTTGAAATGAATTTTTTTTATTAAAATATACCGAAAATAGAATTTAAGCACCACTTTCAATTTAAAAGCGTGTGTGTAAACTTTTTTTGTAAGCCAAGCCGTTCTTAACAAGAATTTAATTTTAACAAGAGAAATTTATGTTTTCGTAACTTTTTTGATTGTTAGTCGTGATGTTTGCAACAAAATGTATTCTTCATAAAAGATTATTGAAAAACACGCATTTTTTTCTCAGACACGGTGGCAGTCAGACTTACCCGTTTCTGTTCCCGAGCAAAGGATTATACCAAGTTGATAACAAGTTCTATTACCAGGTTATCATTTTTTAATCACTGAATATGTTATCATTTAGGCTGAATAAACAGCCAAAATAACAGAATGAATAACAAAAAAATACTCGTTGAATGTCATAAAAATAACTAATTTTGTTATCACTGCGAACATCTTGATAACAAATCCTGTATTTTAAGCAAAATAATTGAAATAGTATCAAATTATGTTATCAACTTGAAATCAAATTCTCGTGCTAATAACTGAAAAAAATATTTTAATTAGAAGCAAAATTTTTTGCTCAAATATGCTGGAAATATTTATAGTTTTACAATTCAACTTATAAAGTTCATAAAAAATAGTGTGTTCAAAATGATAACATATGATAACAAATATTTTATAAGATAACAGCGGAAATCAAAATGATAGCTGGGATAACAGAACTTGTTACTTATATGATATCAGCTTGTTATTCAAGCGATAACAGCCGCAACGCCCATAATAATCATAATGACAATGGAATTCTGGATATCAACAACGTTCAGCGTGCCGTTTGCAGCTCTCTTCCGTTGGACAAGGACCTCCTAGCAGCAGCTAAAGAAAGATTCTCAGGGGCTCCTGTGCATCAGCGTATTAGGTTTCAACGTGGAGAAATTATTAACCCATACCCAGCTGAAGAGCATTTACGTCAAGAATGCCCAACTTCATCTTCCAATTGGACCTTTCGGCCGGTGTTAAGGACATCATTTTCAAACCATTCTTCGCCGTGTTCGTGCCAACGTACGGGTTTTCAACAGAACTGACGCACTCTGAAGAGGTAGAATGTTTAGAATTAAGTAATTCTAATTGTATTGACAAGTTCTCAAACCTTTCTTCACACTCTAACGTAACTGAAGTGCTGATATATTGTCAAAACTTTAATCGTATGAAAAGCTCATCCAAGATGAAAACAATTTACAAAAATTTAATGAGTTCATCTTTTTCTATCATATTGGGTACAGAAACTAGTTGGAATGAAAGCATTAAAAGTGAAGAAATGTTTGGGAATGATGTTTGCGTATTCAGAGACGACCGTAACCATCAAATGGCACAAAGGAGGTCTGGAGGTGGTGTCCTCATTGCGATTTCATCTAAATTTAATGCTGAACTAATTCCCTCTACCAAATTTAAGGAGTTTGAACATGTCTGGGTTAAAGCGCAAATAGCTGGTGAAATTCATGTGTTTGTATCTGTGTATTTCCCACCTGATCATGCTAACAAAAACTCATACGAAGCATTTTTTCAAAATGCTGAAGAAATCCTCTCAGATCTTTCCCTGAGATTAAAGTTCACGTATACGGCGACTTCAATCAACGCAATGCGGACTTCATTTTTGATGTTGAAAATGAAGGTATTCTTCTTCCAGTCGTTGGGGACAATGTGACATTACAGTTAATTTTTGACAAAATTGCCAGCCTTGGTTTGAATCAAATTAATCATGTGAAAAATCAGCAAAATTGTTATTTAGATTTTTTGCTGACAAACATTCATGAGGATTTTTGTGTTAATGAATGCCTGACGCCCTTATGGAAAAACGAACAATTTCATACTGCAATTGAATATTCTTTATTTGTTCATTACAACCCACGGCCCAACGACTATGATAATGAGGAAATCTTTGAATACAACAAAGCTAATTACGAGAACATAAAAATTAAGCTAAATTCAATCAACTGGCAATCAATCATACGAAATGAAGTACACATCGAAAGCGCTGTTGATGTCTTCTACAGGTTTTTATTTGAAATAATTAATGAAAACGTACCTCTTAAAAGAAAAAGACGCAGATATAACTCCAAATATCCAATATGGTTCAACCGGAATATTATTAATTTGAAAAATCAGAAGCAAACGGCCCACAAAATTTACAAGAAAAGCAACTCTAATGTCAATCTGCAAAATTATCTGAATATCTGTGATCAGCTTAATTCAGCAATCAATTCCAAATTGGAAGAGTATAATTTCAGAACAGAGAGTTTCAAATCAAATCATGTCCTAAACAGTTTTTCAAGTATGTCAGAACAAAATTAAAATCAAACAACTTTCCTTCAAAAATGCATCTTGATGACAAAAGCGCTGGAGACCCTGGTGAGATTTGTGACATGTTTGGAAAGTTTTTCCAAGAAATTTACACGACATTTTCAGATGATGATCGCGATCTAGATTATTTTTCATTCTTTCCTGCATCCTCAAATGACATTAGAGTTAGTCAGGTACATGTTCAAGACATTCTTGCTGGTTTGAAAAATCTTGATGCTGCGAAAGGTGCGGGACCTGATGGAATCCCTCCAGCATTTATGAAAAATCTTGCATTTGAACTAACTTCGCCTTTATTTTGGCTCTTCAATTTGTCACTTGATTCAGGTCAGTTCCCTAAAATTTGGAAAAACTCATACCTAATACCCATATATAAGTCAGAAAAAATCCGATATTCGCAATTACCGTGGAATTGCTATTATGTCTAGCATCCCAAAGCTCTTTGAAGCTATCGTCAATAGAAAACTGTTCAGCCAAGTACAAAATGTTATAACAAATTCGCAGCATGGATTTTTCAAAGGACGCTCAACTTCCACAAACTTGTTAGAATTCGTAAATTATTCATTAAACGCAATGGACAACGGCAACCATGTCGAAGCGCTGTACACTGATTTTAGCAAGGCCTTTGACCGTATTGACATTCCTCTGTTACTCTACAAGTTAGGAAAAATAGGATTTGAGGATAAATTTCTTAAATGGATTCAATCGTATTTAATAAATCGGCAACAAGTAGTCAGTTTTAATGGTAAAAGTCACACCCTGTTCATGTATTATCTGGAGTTCCCCAAGGCTCGCATCTAGGCCCTTTGCTTTTTATTTTGTTTGTCAATGATATTTCTTACATTCTTAAGCAGGTCAGAATTCTCATCTATGCAGACGACATGAAAATATTTATGGAAATTAAGAATGACTAAGATAATGTAACTTATATAAACGAAATATTATTATTTGATATATGGTGCAAAAAAAGCTTACTAGAAATAAACGTTAAGAAATGTAATTTAATTACTCTCAGTAGAAAACGATATACACCACAAATTACTGTTTCTTTAGGAACTGAAATTGTAGAAAAATGCGAGAGAGTCAGAGACTTAGGTGTTATTGTAGATTCTAAGCTTAATTTTATCGACCATTACAACACAATTATCCATAAAGCAACCAATATGCTAGGTTTTATTAAACGCTTTGGTCAAAACTTTCATGACCCATATACGATCAAAACATTGTACGTTGCATATGTCAGGTCTATTCTAGAGTATTGTAGTGTCATATGGTCTCCTTTTATGAAAACACATGAAGAACGATTAGAATCAGTCCAAAAACAATTTCTTTTGTATGCTCTCCGTAAATTAGGCTGGACAACATTTCCACTTCCGTCTTATGAAGCACGGTGTATGCTTATTGACATTCAAACTCTAAAAGAACGAAGGGAATTTGCCATGATCTCTTTTGTAAACGATATTGTATCACATCGCATTTCCTCCCTAACTTATTATGTAGTCTAAATTTCTACACCCCCTCGCGGCATTTGAGGAATCGGAACTTATTTGCGTTAAATATCAATCGGACAAACTATGCGAAATTCGGACCAATTAACCGAATGATGTCTCTGTATAATCTGCATTGTGAATCAATTGACCTAACAATGTCACGTAGTAACCTAAGACAGTATTTTGTTTCTAGACGATCTTTAAGAAGATAGAATTAAGTGTAAATATGTAGTCTACGATCGATTGACGAAATAAATAAATAAAT
>JASCZW010016766.1:0-18132 GCA_034211315.2 Aedes japonicus | reverse complement strand
ATTAAACTACTTATTGGAAAATTGAAGAAGGTATTAGCAACAATCAATATGCAACTTGCGATTTTAAATTGGTTCACTTTTGGAGAACCCCTTCGTCTGAGGTAAACCTTAAAGCTACCACCTTGCTGTACATATTTGCGCATTTGTTTTGATTTGCTGTGTTATTTTGACAGAATATTTGAGAGTGTGTTCATGTGAGTTTATTATTAGGGGCATATTATTAAGCTTGGGACCGAGCTTGGGACCGATGTGCTAGTACTGACTGAGCCAAGCAAAAAATCGTGTTTGTTCGGGACCTACTGATCTTAGAGTTAGTCTATGATATTAGCTCGAATCGCAAGCATTCGATCTAGAGTAGTCTTAAACATTTAAATCAATCCATTGGGCTCATGAAGCACTTGTTGTACAATGTTCCGCTTCATGGTGGAATAATGTTGCTGAGTTAATCTCCCTTAAGTTAATCTCCCTAATCTGCGTCCGTCGATGGCAACATTGAATTCGCTTTTTGGTAAATTTGACCTGTAAGGTAGAGGCTTTCATAATTTCATAATTTACTAATTTTTATACTCTTTGAATCCTTAAGGTTCAATGTCCAAGAAAAGTGTTAAATATTGTTATGTGCGTTGCGCCAAACGAAATCATTTTAAAACAACCATTATAACTCAGGATGTTCTACAGAAAATGTTTAGAATCACGTCCTGATCCAAACATCAATGAGTGCAAAGGCTCTGGTGTTTGATTTGGGAACTGCAATGCATTAAAATGATAACAAACTACACTCATTGATCCAATGGCGACTGATATATTCGCATTGTCATCAAGATTTTGTGGAACGCAGGCTTGCCTTCGTAATTGTTTTATAAGGTTATGTTGGGCACGATTGTTGCCAGATCTTTCTGATACATGCCGATTACGCTTCTTTCTAACTCCATCGCTTGTATTTTGAGCTGCTCTTTCTTCTTCACTCAACATCATTCGAGCCCGTGAAATCCGTTGTCCATCCCATTCAGTTTGAGTTGCACGCTGATCGTCGCTTTGTCTCATTCGAGAGTTCACCGAGCTAGCACCTGACCGATATTATTCTGTCTAGTTGGAGGCATTGTACCACAATACTAATTAAAATTTACTGAAATCGAAACTTAGTTTGTGTTTTTTTAATTCTAGTAATATCGTCGATTTCACCTTTCTGATACACTATTAATCACACAGCGAACGATACTAATGTAAACAAAAAAGTAATTACACATCTGTCAGTTCAACACAAAAGACATAAACTGCACACTACCAAAATCTCGTGTAAATTTCTGTCCCTGAGACCGACACATGCAAGCGTCCTTTAGCGTATAGGAATGTGTTGAAAGAGATGAGAAAATAAATTGAACCCAACAGATCTTTTGTCGAATTGCGTATGTGTCAGTTTCAGGAGACATAATTTCACATGAAATCTTTCCTTACGTTCCCCGACTATTATGTTCCCCGACTATTTACAAACATGGATTAGGTCTCGTGTCAAATTCATAATTTTTAAGTGTGTAATACCTTCACTTTCCATTGACCTTCATTCCAATTCTTGACGAGCAACAGAATAGGGTTAATCAACATTTGTAAACATATACTTTTGAGCCTTTTTTCTCGCAAGCCATAGGCTACACACGCAAATCTATAGCATCATCGTGTAGAGAAACTTTTCCCTATCGTATACACTGAAGTAACTTTTTACACAGGAGTGAGTGCGATGGAAAAAAAACTACATAAAATGATCGAATGGATTCCTAAATCCAAGTAAAAACCCGTAACTTACAAAAACTTTGCAAAAAGCGAGAAAAGTTAGGTTTGAAACGCGTTTTTGATCAAATATAAGCGAACGTTATCTACTCGTTTGAATGACGAAAACCGCGTCAAATTCCGACAACCCCGTAAAAAATTGCGAAATAAGCCATTCTAGTGTATTATCATTTTTTGTACATCTTCTCAAAAGGTCCTAAGTAACAATCAGTGATTCTCTCCTCTCTCATTCTTTGTTTTTAGTTAATTGCGAAGCCATTATAATAGTTTCCACCGGTTTGTCCTTACAAATCGAAAGATGGTCTTGCTGTCTAGCATATTATGATATTCCCAAACCAAATGACAATTTGAATTTTATGATTTTTTCTCATTTTATAGTAAAATTTTCCAATTTTTTCTTCATATAAACCTGTTGGGAACCAAGACGAATCAAATAAAAAATAAATCAAATAAATCCATATAGTCGTTCGTGAGTTATGCCGTCACGAACGGACAGCATTTCATTTTTATATATATAGACATTTATATATATAGACATTTTATATATATATATATATATATATATATATATATATATATATAATATATATATATATATATATATAATATATATATATATATATATATATATATATATATATATATATATATATATATATATATATATATATATATATATATATATATATATATATATATATATATATATATATATATATATATATATATATATATATATATATATATATATATATATACTAGCTAGCCTCGGCGGACGTTGTCCTGCCGATAATTAAATTACTAAATGGAAAATTGGAGGAGTTATAAATGTAAAAGTTTGTTTGCAATTAGTTTTAGATCCATTTATTTAGAGTTAATTTCTTACTGTTGTGTGATGATTTTATCAAAATATGTTGCTGTAAGGTAAGGTTTAATGTCCAAGAAAACCTATAGAACATTATAGATATTACCATAGGTGTTGGCATGAACTGTTCTCTTATTATGTTCGTTGCCCCAAACGAAGTCATTTGAAAACAACCATTATAACTCTGGATGTTCTGCAGAATATGTTTAGAATCACTTCCTGATCCAGACACCAATGAGCGCAAACGCTCTGGTGGTGGATTTAGTGGCGTTACTTTAACTTTGCCACTTGCACAACACAATTCATTTGGTGTTTCATTTGGGAGCTACAATGCATTACAATGAGAACAAACTTCACTCATTGATTCAATGGCGATTGATATATCCGCACTGAAATTAATCAAAGGATCATATTGAAATGCAGCACGTTGAAGATTTTGCAGAATGTAGGTTTGCTGTCGTAGTCGTTTAGTGATGTTATTTTGGGTACGATTGTCACCAGATATTTCTGGTACTTCCCGATTACGCTTCTTTCTATCGCTTGTATTTCGACCTGCTCTCTCTTCTTGACCCAACATCGGTCGAGCCCGTGCCATTCGTTGTCGATCCAAGTCATTTTGAGTTGCATGTTGAACGTCTCATTCAAGATTTTGCTGCGCTAACAGTAGTGCGGCTGCAGCGACCAATATTACTTCGTCTAGTAGCAGGCATTGCACAATAATACTAATTGAAATTGAAATTGCAACATAATTAGTTTCTCTCTTCTTGACCCAACATCGGTCGAGCCCGTGCCATTCGTTGTCGATCCAAGTCATTTTGAGTTGCATGTTGAACGTCTCATTCAAGATTTTGCTGCGCTAACAGTAGTGCGGCTGCAGCGACCAATATTACTTCGTCTAGTAGCAGGCATTGCACAATAATACTAATTGAAATTGAAATTGCAACATAATTAGTTTCTTCTAAATTTCTAGTAATATGTTCGTTTTCACTTTCCTGATGCAATATTAATATAAACAGTGAACGATACTAAAATAAACAAAAATGTTATTATACACCTGTCAGATCAACATAGAATACAAAAACTAATACTCTCATTCTCCATCGAACTTCACTCCTATTTACATCTCGCTGCGAGATATCACCAATACAAACGTTTCAATTTATACGTGAACCTACACATTTACACTGCCCAAGTAACAATTCTAGGGTTTTTTTTCATTAGGGTGACTACAATTGAGAGATTTTCTCCGGGCTCGCTCTCTTTCATTCATAAACCTATCACCTTTGCGTTTTTCATTCTACTATTTGTAGAGTATGCTAGCTAGCACTGTTGTGTTTCGATCTGTACTAAAGAATGCCTCGTAAGTTTTATAATGGCGCTGTAATGAATGAAAAAGAGCGAGCCCGGAGAGAATCTCTCAATTGTAGATTCGCCCTAATGAAATAAAAAAAAACCTAGAATTTCACTTCTATTCCAGCCGTATAGCACTCCTCCCGGCTTTGTTGATGAAACTACATTCAAAACTGTTTTGTCCACCAACACCTCCTCTATGCATCTTTAAAGCCGAAATGTGTACAAAGTGGCCCACTCCTTAGACGGTTGTGAAAACAAATTAATAAAACCTTTCCAAGACCATAAAGATTTTGAAAATGTTCTAGTGAAAGATGTTATTATGAAAAATAATGCCGAATGGCCACAGCTGTCAAACTTCACGGCGATGTCGTGGTTGGTTTTTGTTGTTCTGCTTTGTTCGATTCTCTGCTCTTCTGATTCATTCAACAGTAAATAATGGCTAAGAAAAAAGCTCAAGTGTTGCGGGAAATTATGTTTGAAAGCAAAATATATAAAACAAATTGAGCTCTTCTGTTTGGCATATCATGCTCCAAATAATATGCGCATTTAATTGTATGGTGAATATTGGCATGATAAGAGCTGAAAATTAATGCGCCTCGGAAATTATGCGAGTTTACAACAACAAAAACAAAATTGAAAGAAATATATTCGATAAATTAATCAAGAAACTTCTGAAAATTGATGGAATTCAATAAGGTTATCTGAACGAATACCGAAATTTGCCTCAGATCTACAGTTCAATTGTATGACATTTAAAATTTAGTGTATTTATTTTTCCACATTTCAATTATTTCATTCATTCCAATATGGCGATTGCAAGAAATCACAGTTTTGCCAATAATCCAATTTATCTTAGCAATGGTTACTATAAAACTATCTGGTCGCTTGGTAGCTTTTCAAAATGCCAATTAGCCGTTTAATGCATTTACTGGAAGCAAAATGTTTTTAAAATTTTGACAATTTTGACCATTATAAAATAATATGAATGAGTCCTAAAACGGTATTTCAAAATAGCATTTTATGATTTTACAAAGTCAAATTAAAAACTTTGATAGGGATAAAAGGAATTTCAGAAGTCAAGGTTTTAAGATTGTCGTAAAGAAGCTGTGTAGGTTCTAATAAACCTGACTAAAATTTGAAACCTATGGGCATCTCTTGCTGCCATAATAAAACCGAATTGATTTCTGGGGGCTTTCATAAAACTTTAGTAAAACTTAGTAAAGCTGGATGGTTTTGGCAATGTTACTTGGGTGAGGTAGCTTTTTACGCAGGAATGAGTGCGCTGAAAAAAATATCCTTAAAAACAACTGAGTAACTCCTAGAAATCACGTACAAACCCGTAATTTACGAAAACCTCGTTAAAAGCAACAAAAGGGATTATTTAAACGCGTTAATGACAAAATCTAAGTGAACGGTATCCCTTCGCGTGAATTCTGAACACCACGTAAACAAAAACTCGCATAATAAACGACTCCAGTGCATTATCGTTTTTCGCATAATTTTTCAAAAAGTCCTAAATAACAATGAGAGATTCGCTCCTCTCTCGTCCTTTTTTTTTTGTTAATTAAGACGCCATTATAAAATTTTCCAACGGTTTCTCCTTCCAACTCGATGGATGGTGTTGTTGTTTTCTATTATGATATTTCCATACAAAGTGAAAATTTAATTTATATGATTTTTTTACTTTCCCGAAAAAAAATTCGTACATTTTTTATTTCAAAAACCTGTTGGGATTCAAGACGAATCAAATGAAAAAGAAATCAAGTAATTCCATGGTATCGTTCGTGAATTATGCTGTCACGAACGGACAGCATTTCATTTATATATATATGCTGCCTTTGGTTGATGACTATGCGAAAACATCAGTCGTCATTGGATTAATGAGTGGAGTTTGTTATCATTTCAAAGTATTGAAGTTCCCAAATGAAACACCAGAGCCTTTGCGCTCATTGGTGTCTGGATCAAGAAGTGGTTCTAAACATTTTATGCAGAACATCCTGAGTTATAATCATTGTTTTCAAATGACTGCAACGTGCAACGCACATAATAATATTTAAAAGTTTTTTTTTGAAACCGTCTACGTTACAGGTCAAATTTTCCAAAAAAGCGAGTTCAATGTTGCCACCGACGGACGCAGACCACAAATTTCTACAGATTTATTTCATGGGAGATTAACTCGGCAACATTATTCCACCATGAAGCGGGATATTGTACAACAATTGCAAGCGATGCTTTATGAACCCAATTGATTGATTCAAATGTTCAAGACTATTCTAGATCGAATGCCATCTAACAACTATAAGCTTGCGATTCAATACCCTACGAAACTCATATGCCTTTTACATGCCCCTTGCTAATTTTGACAACAAAATGTCATTTGCAGTTTTTTGAAATTTATTTTATTTTAAACTGAGCTATACTGCCTTGAAATTATATTATCCCCATAAACAAATTCATTATGACCACCTTAGGTCAGATGGAATATATATAATAATAGGGGGCGACCCCGGCGTATTGGTTAACATCCATACCTCTCACGCCTTAGTCACGAGTTCAAATCTCACCCCCGGAGAAGTTACGAAATGCCCAAAAGTGGTGTTTGACTGACTACGACGGGAGATGAACCAGCCCGAGGCTGAAAATCTCGATAATCAAGACAAAAAAAAAAAAAATTTATATAATAATAAATAAATAATAAATAATAACCATCGTAGAAAATACAACCGGTGCCGTATCAGTATTAAAATCAAATCCCTAGCAGCATACTTGTTGCAAATCAGTTAAAATTACTTGAATGTAACTCAATGAGGTCACAATCAAGTTACTGCAACCAATAATGTCAGTTTTGTGTTGCTTGGGATGGTCCTTTTCAGGACCACCAATTGCTATTTAAAGAGTTAACAAAAGAATTTTCTTACATATTCACTTCCCAATGCTGGTCTATCGTTCAATTAGCACTATTTCGACCTAGACGTCTATCGACAATAATAGACTTTGAATTCCCAAACAGATCACAACCAGCTACAACGCAATAAGGATAATGATCTACAGGCCATATCGACAGAATATGCTCTTATGGTGCATTCTCGCTCCACCATCTCGGAAGGCAAACAGTTCCAGCAGCAAGGTTCGGAAGTAGAAAACGTATAGCACCTCATCTACCGGGTGCTGAAGTATTTCAACCCGCTCCTGTAGTTTCCTCCAAAGCGATAAGCATTATGAACAGCTTCGTAGATGACATTTCCGAGCGGATTGAAAGCGTAGCATCCCGACTGACTTAAATCAATTGGCGGATAACGTCTCTGGAAATTTAAACCGCCTTTCGATCCTCCTGCCGGAAGAGCTAGTCAAAAAGGGATTTCCGAGAGAAGCGAAGCCGTGGCCAAGTAAACTAGCTTCATGACGAAATGAGGTGGTGGCAGTAGCTTTTCCTTTGTTTGGTTCAAAAGCTCAACAAAGGAAAAGCTACTGCCACCACCTCATTCCGTCATGAAGCTGGTTTACTTGGCCACTGCCACCACTTCATTTCAGGGCCGGTCAGAACAACTAGAAAGAGAGTTGACATGCCTTTGAGAGTGCTGACCACCCCAAAGGTTGCGAAAAATATCTTTCGTGTGCCGAAGCTGTAATGTTTCCGACATTTGTACGTTTGGCTGTGTTGTAGAACCCGTATGCAATCGGAGGAGCATAAAACCTGCATCTTGGGTAAAAGTGTCCCAAATGACTAATAACCCATTTGCACTACAGTGTATACTACGTGACATAGACTATCTTAATATCATATGTCATACATATTATTTCCAGTGAAAGCAAGATGTATGAATGTAGATACCAACACAGGCTATATCAAATTATAAAGGTTGTAGTGCGAACGTTTAGTGTATGGGAGTTAGATTTGGAACGAGACCAATTTCGGCCAATCCTTAAAAAATCAAGCGATTCAGATTACACATTGTTGCGTGGTTCTACGTCACCTTTGCGCACATCCCATTGGGCTGTACCTAGCAGTTTTTAAAAATAGAATAACTGCGTCAAGACTGCTACAATCAAGGCTTCAATCGTTTTAATACATTCATGTAGACAACAGTCAGATGAATGAAACAAAATAGTAAATAAATAAATAGAGAAATAACTAAATGATCAACTTCGTGCATTTTGCGAGTAAAACGTATGTTTATCCTAATTATAAGGATTTTGATCAATAATCTGAGCACAATTTTAGATCTCTAACAAGTTAACATTATTAGTGGGGTTGTGTACATGACACGACAGATGACGTGAAACCGTTTGATGCATTAATATGTTCAATATGCTTGATAAGCCAACCCTCGTAGCGAAACAGTAAAACGCAGGTGCTATTTTAATTGGAAGTTGGATTGACATAAGTAAGAAAGTGTGCTAGAAAATTCTATTACAGTAACTATTCGCTAACTGGATGCTTTTTAACTGGGCGTTCGCTAACTGGGCTATACTATAGTCACTAGATTCATAGTCTGGCGGATACAACGACGGAGGCCAATTTGAACTGTCAGTTGGCGGAGCCAATCGAGCATATCTCGAGTAATTCATGTTAAGGGCCTAAAAGCCATTTGTAAACAATGACTTTAAATATCGATTTCTCCTGAATCTTAAATCACTCTCGTGAAATGAAAGCAGCATTTGGTAGAAGAATGTTAGTTCTACTAGTGTGCCTGTATTAGTAGAGTGACGCCATGTCATCCCTGTGAAAATAACAAATTTGGCATCCCTGATGCTTTGAGTTGACAACACTGAATATTAATGCTGAATACTCGAGTACTTTTTCAAACAGACGCATCTGATTTTGTAAACAAAGAGGGAAAGTAAGATTCAAACGTTTAATTCTTGAAACCCTTAGTACTTTCATCCAAACTAGGGCCACCAATACAAGGAATAACACTTTCCAAACATCATGCTAATGATACTTTCCTTGAGGGTGCTGAGAGTTTTGAGAAATTTACGTTTGAATTTTTCTTCCCCTCGTTGTTTACAAAATCAGATACGTCTGTTTGAAAAAGTACTCGAGAATACTAATACAGGCACACTTATTATTGTTTCTTCACATGCGTTTGACAGGTCGCCTGCTCGATTGGAATGACACTGACAGAAAATTTCGGTTCCAATTTTGACAGTGTCGTCACTCTACTAATACAGGCACACTACTAGGAACTACCATGAAATCAGCCACATGGTCGATCTCTGACGTGTCGCAGTTCGACTCGAATTTTCCCTTCTAAAATTTCGTTTGTTAGTTGTTCAACGTTCATTGTGTTATACTCTGAAACGCGGCGTTTAAGGAATGCTATGTTCAGCCGTGACGCTGTAACTGAATTTCAAACACGAAACAATTGTTTTATTTGGGTTGCTTCGAAGCACAAGCGTGGTGGAAACCCCGGTCGTAGGAAACCCATATGATCAGGGGTCTGCAACACACTTTTCAGGGTCGTTTAAAAGACGATTCTCCCGGATAATCTTACCTGTTCATCTTTTATACTTGGTGGTAAGGCGGACAAGACAACACAAAATGGCGGAAACAAGAATTTCTTTATGCATATAGAGATTATAATTAAACAGTTAGGGTTTAGTGGCCATACAAAATATATTAAATGTAATTTATCATCATTTATTATAGGATTTCAATTCTCTATTACTATAAACACTTTCTATTTTTCTTTACTGTGAGCTCACCGTTGCGGCCGTTCGTTGCGGTGGTCGACATGCAGGAACTCCATCATTGAATCAGCATCCTTTCTCGTTCTTCTCCTATTCTTTCTTCTTCTTCTTCTTATTCTTCTTTATTCATTCTTATTTCTTCTTTCAATAGTCACTGTCCCCACACTTGACAAGGGAACGAAAAGATTGTCCGTGTGTCAATGGGCCATAGTTGTGAAGGCCACAGTTCCGTGCCCGGGGAGTGGTACCAAACGTGCGCGCAACTTTTGAGTGGTTTCGTCACGAGCATGCACCACGCGGAATAGAACAGCTTCAGTCCATACACAGCACATCCAATTGTCTCTCACTGCAGTTATTTTTTTTTGTCTAAAACACCGGCTCGTCTGACTTACAGCAATTGCTAAACGTTTATAACATTTACTGTATATTAGCTTTAAACTACAGCTTGTTTTAATTTGTTTAGGTAGTTTGTAAGTTTAACACACAACTTTTCTCGGAGCAACGCGGTTAGTTTCTTGAATTTGATATTCCGCGGTTAGACACTACCATCACTCCTCCGGGCGATTAAAATTATACAAGAGAGTGACTCTATTCAGTGGAGCCTTTTTATAGCTCCCTTCTCATGACTTCGCATATTTTCCATCACGGTGGGTGACGAAGATGACGACGATGACGATGACGTGGAGGCACGATAATCGCCGAAGGATGACAGGTGTCAGACGACGACTTACACTAAAACAATCATGGTTGATGCCCTATGCTCTACTTTAACCGTTTACTCCGACAAAATTGGCTGCATGCTTAGCCTTACAAATGAAAAGTCCCTAACACTTGTTTCCGTGTAAATTGCAAAATAAATAAATAAATTATGAGATAAATATAGAAGGTGAATAAATAATCTGAACAATAAATAAGTAAATAAATTTAATATACTACGGTCGGAGTAAACACAAACAAAATAAAATAATTATATACAATAAAGACATCAACCATTAGACTACAAAATGCAAAATAATCATCACTCAAACACTAAGGAAGCGGAGACAGACATTTATTTCACATTTAGACATTTAATTATTCTTGACTGCACAAAACATACATAACAATCTATCGGGGCTAAGCCACTAACTGGCCTTTCCACCAAATATGTTATTGTGACCCAAAAGTGGTTGGTCACAATCATCCCGGAGCGGGATAAAAAAAACAAAGTGTTTTTTTTTCTTCCTCTTTTTAACACAATTAAATGAATCTAGTACAGTGAGCCTGTCCATCAGATGCGACTACTGCTCCACCAGATCCAGTTACAATGTGTGAAATGATTTTTCATAGTATCCAGAGGAGCTCTTTTTAACACAATTGTATGAATCTAGTACAGTGAGCCTGTCCATCAGATGCGACTACTGCTCCACCAGATCCAGTTACAATGTGTTAAATGATTTTTCATAGTATCCAGAGGAGCTCTTTTTAACACAATTGTATGAATCTAGTGGACCGAGCCTGTCCACCGTTTTCGTGGGCAGCACCAGGGAATAGTCAAAGTCAGAGTAATAGGGGATTTGCAAATAGATCGTTGCTCAGATTGGGAAGAACGTTGATGTCGAGATTGTTTTTTTTATTTTTGGTGCGTCAGAATAAATACGTTTATATGCTACCTTCTCAGTTATTGAATTCAATTATAGATTAGAAACCTCATTTTTACCATTTCGGTTGATATTAAATATTGCCGCAGAGACTTAACTGTCTATAACGTCTCTTACAACATTCACTTCACAAGTCTCACCTTGTACAAAACACATTTATTATACTACCACATACAATCAATTACAGTCAAACCAACTCATTCATAGATCCCCAACTCTATCACAAAATCTCATTCACTCACAATATTTAAACTACTGCCTTATCGATGTTAGGTTTTCGAGCTCTTT
This sequence comes from Aedes japonicus, assembly GCA_034211315.2. NCBI lineage: Eukaryota > Metazoa > Arthropoda > Insecta > Diptera > Culicidae > Aedes > Aedes japonicus. Next base: position 6,510 of record JASCZW010016766.1, on the reverse strand, counting down.
TAAAATTATAACACGGTACCCTATAAATAATGAGTCATATCCTCACTCTCCTAGGATAGAGTGAGTATGACTGAACTATCTAATAAATAATAAATATCGATCACTCTCTTCGAAATTTCTTTAAACTCGCTTGCTTTCGCAAGAGAAAAAGGAAGAAATAAAGATTTATTTTATTTTTCCATGTATCCATTCAGAAGTCCGACATGGACGGGGTGGCATGCATACTTTTGCACACCCCTGCATTTTGTTTGTAATCTGTCATTGAACTCAACGGCGTAGATGACCATACAACGAAACAAAACTGAGAACGGAAGGTTTGGATTGTGGCTGGTAAGTATAGAAATTAATTTTTGTTGATCCTAATGTTGATCCTAATGAGTTTTTTTTTACGTTTTACAGCTGTTTAGCCTGGTTTAAGGTGTACAGCCGGCCAAATACCAAGGTTTTTCCCGTTCATGTCCTCTAGTTCGTATGATGACGAACCTATTTTCCTTTTGACACGGCAAGGAAGAAATTGTAGGCCGTATTTCGCATTGTACTGTTCAGCGGCATTTGAGTGCTTCATGTTTTTGCGGTAAATAAGTTGGCCTTCGACGAACGACTTCGAAAAGTGCCTGTGGCGAAGATTGTAGTGCCTTAGAGAGGTTTGATGTGCTTTTTGAAGGTTTTTGCCAACTAGGTCGTAAATGCGGGCAAACATTTGCTTTCTCCTCTCATGTTGTTCCGCAGGAGAAAGCTTGTCCTCGTGTCTGGCTAGCTTGTGGTCTGATCTAGTGTGCCTGTATTAGTAGAGTGACGACACTGTCAAAATTGGAACCGAAATTTTCTGTCAGTGTCATTCCAATCGAGCAGGCGACCTGTCAAACGCATGTGAAGAAACAATAATAAGTGTGCCTGTATTAGTATAATATTAATATTCAGTGTTGTCAACTCAAAGCATCAGGGATGCCAAATTTGTTATTTTCACAGGGATGACATGGCGTCACTCTACTAATACAGGCACACTAGTCTGATCCTACTTCTGAAAGTTCGTGGCCGTGTGTAATAAAGAAAGGGGTGAATCCGGTGGAAGCATATATGCTGGTATTCAGCAACATTTCAATTTCAGCAGTGTGAGTGTCCCAGAGTCGTTGATCGTCTTTTACATAAGTGCGAGTTGCAGCGTTAATCGTTCGGTTAACTCTTTCAACGGGGTTCGCCTGCGAATGGTAACGAGAATTGAGCCAGTGATATATCTTAAATTGATTCAGCGTTTGTTGAAATTCTTTGGAGACAAAACAGCTTCCATTGTCTGTAATTATTACCTCCGGAGCTGAGTTTCGTAGAATCCATTGCTCCTTTAAAATTGAACAAAAACTCGAACTACTGATGCTTCTCACTGGCTGGATCAGAGTCCATTTGGAAAAATAGTCAGTAATCACCATGATATGCTGATTACCCCTACGGCTACGAGGAAGTGGCCCGATGTAGTCAGCGGAAATTATTTGCCAAGGACGAGTTGCGATCCTCATGCTTCCCATTTCCGGGACGACCGCTCTCGAGGCAGGTTTAACCCCTTTACAGGTGCCACACTGTCGAACATATGTTCGGATTCCTGTCGCCATCTTAGGCCAATAATATCGCTGGCGGATCCGTGTTAGGGTCTTTTCTTAGCCCGGATGAAGGCTAGAATCGTGACAGGCTTTTAGTATTCCAGGGATCTCCGTTGTTCGTGGAATGATTTTCCATTCAAAACGGGAATCGTTCGGATGACCATCAACGAATTGATTTCTGGAAGCTGGGCTTGACCGACAACTTGCAGTTGATCTCCACTAGCAGATCTGAGAGAAATGCTTTGCGGGGTTTTATGCAAGTGTTTGAAGTTTAGTTTGGAGAAGACTCTTTCGCTTAGAATAGTGTAATTGCTGCCACTGTCTAGTAGTGCATGCACATGAAAACCATAGATTTGGACGGCCACATAAGGACGATTATCGTTTATAAAAGGGTACGTGACTTGACAAACATCAGCATTACTCACATAGAGGTTGTTGGGAGCGGGCTCCCAAAAGGGAGGTGGAGTTTTTTCACGAGCAAATGTGGATTGTTTTACGCCTAATTGTTTTGCGGACGGCGATTTTCGTTCGCAGATGACCCGTTTTTTATACAATACGGGCAATAGTCCGGAAAAACTCAACGCATCGAGTTTCTGTCCGGCTGATACTAGGGTCTCCAGATCAGCTATAGGGAGAAAAGTCATCTGTCGCCTATAGTCAATCCGCATGTTTTGTTGAATGATTTGCGTCTTCTCAGCGTTCGGAATCTGGCAACTCATTGTTTGAAACAACTTCTCCATTTCAAAATAGAACTCGTGGAACGACTCATGTTTCTGTTGGCGTCGTTGATAGATTTTCATCTTAATCAACGCGTCCAAATCAGGGTGCAAGTGTGTTCTACGCAGTTCGAAAACGAGGTGCTGCCAGTTCATAAGCCTTCCAGTTGAGCGTTGAGACATGTACCATTTCAAGGCCGACCCGGCGAACAAATGTAATGCAGACTCAAATAACTCTCTATCTGACACACGTTCCGCTTGAGATAATGCTTGGACATGCTCCAGGAACTCATTTAATTTTAAGCCTTGGTCGTCTCCGCTGTACTAAGAAATATTCCATTTGGAAACAGGCAAAGTATGGCGGGTCTGATAGGGTAATGAATACTGATTTGGCGGATAGGGTCTGGTGAAGGATGGGCATTGTGGGAATTGTGGTTGATTGGGAATGGTTTGGGAGTTGAGAACAGGGTGTTGTTGAACAGGATCTATTGTAGGTAAATAGGAGTTAGGATTAGGATTTTGAGAGGAAATTGGAAAAGTAATATTTCCATGGGGATTACTGTGAGCATTACTAAATCGGTTCTCAAGAGACCTTATTCTCTGCGAACCATTGAAGTCATCAACGGATGGAAAATGACTATGGGGATTGTAAAGGGACCAAGGAAAAGAAGGAAAATTGGAATTAGGATTATAAGGATGTCCACCGGCTGTTTCAGGAGCATTATCAAAAGTGGTTTGAGTTCCGATTTTATTTCCTTTCCGGCGTTGCAGCTCGAATTCCAGGTCTACTATTCTGGCTTGAAGGGAATGAATCCAGTCAAGGTCTTCTTGGCTTAAAACAGTCATTCCGCCCGCTTGTGCATTGCTTCTATCAATCTGATTGATTTGAACTCTTTCTAAGGTACTATTTTCTTCCTCTGCTTGATTCACAATTGCTCTCGATGGCTCATTTTGGTCTTGTTTGTTAAAATCAGGTTCTAACAGCCCTTCCAAATCTACCAACACTGTTTGCAGGCTGCTGTGTAGATTTGGTGAGTCTTTAGCTGAGCTTAAAATCACAACAATACGAGCTCCGAGATGCAGCAGACGAGCAATGTAGATCTTCTTATTAACTTCACTGTTTATCGCTTCCCATTGCTCTTTAAAAAACGCAAATTTTGGTATGCATGTCCTAATCTCGCTATTGACATCACCTTTGGGAATACCAACCAGACCAACAGATGAGTTACCTTTCTCAATTTTTAAACTATCCCGTAACCATTTCCTTTCTGCGACAAGCTTAAATTGTCATCTATCGCTATCGATCGAGATTCTAGCTCCCAATCGAGTTCATCGGCTTCGAGAAAATCTACTCTCATGCCATAATACCATCCTGTAAGGAGCTCACTAGATTGATCAAACGTAAGGCGTGCTGGGGCCATTTTTTTGTTTAATTTACTTAGTCAACAAAAAATCGATAAATAAGTTCAATAAATAAATAAATAAATATATAAATAAATAAATGTAAAATATTATCTCCTAACTAAATAAATAAATACATCTGCAATAAATAGCTATAAAAAAATTAATATTGTAAATAAATTCATCTAATATTTATAACACAGGAAATACAAAAACTTTCACTGAAATTATTTTCTCGAATATTTAATTTCAAACACTATTTTCCAACACCGCTTTATTTGAAAATATGAAAAATAAATGTTAATTTGTCATTACAACATGTAACATTGAGTTAAAGCAATCAACGAAGTTCCAGTTTAGGCTTCGAGACAATAAATGGCTCAATTTCTTAACTATAATATGTTGAATAACGAAAACTGGAAGCATTTACGTAATAGGTTATCATCACTCCATGAAGAAAAACACTTTTTCTTAAAAATTTACGTTGGACGCCAATTGAAACTATTGTTTTATTTGGGTTGCTTCGAAGCACAAGCGTGGTGGAAACCCCGGTCGTAGGAAACCCATATGATCAGGGGTCTGCAACACACTTTTCAGGGTCGTTTAAAAGACGGTTCTCCCGGATAATCTTACCTGTTCATCTTTTATATTTGATGGTAAGGCGGACAAGACAACACAAAATGGCGGAAACAAGAATTTCTTTATGCATATAGAGATTATAATTAAACAGTTAGGGTTTAGGGGCCATACAAAATATATTAAATGTAATATATCATCATTTATTATAGGATTTCAATTCTCTATTACTATAAACACTTTCTATTTTTCTTTACCGTGAGCTCACCGTTGCGGCCGTTCGTTGCGGTGGTCGACATGCAGGAACTCCATCGTTGAATCAGCATCCTTTCTCGTTCTTCTCCTATTCTTTCTGCTTCTTCTTCTTTATTCATTCTTATTTCTTCTTTCAATAGTCACTGTCCCCACACTTGACAAGGGAACGAAAAGATTGTCCGTGTGTCAATGGGCCATAGTTGTGAAGGCCACAGTTCCGTGCCCGGGGAGTGGTACCAAACGTGCGCGCAACTTTTGAGTGGTTTCGTCACGAGCATGCACCACGCGGAATAGAACAGCTTCAGTCCATACACAGCACATCCAATTGTCTCTCACTGCAGTTATTTTTTTTTGTCTAAAACACCGGCTCGTCTGACTTACAGCAATTGCTAAACGTTTATAACATTTACTGTATATTAGCTTTAAACTACAGCTTGTTTTAATTTGTTTAGGTAGTTTGTAAGTTTAACACACAACTTTTCTCGGAACAACGCGGTTAGTTTCTTGAATTTGATATTCCGCGGTTAGACACTACCATCACTCCTCCGGGCGATTAAAATTATGCAAGAGAGTGACTCTATTCAGTGGAGCCTTTTTATAGCTCCCTTCTCAAGACTTCGCATATTTTCCATCACGGTGGGTGACGAAGATGACGACGATGACGATGACGTGGAGGCACGATAATCGCCGAAGGATAACAGGTGTCAGACGACGACTTACACTAAAACAATCATGGTTGATGCCCTACACGGTTACTGGCTAAAACCCATCAATGGGTGCAAAAATACGCATTTTTCAACGCCACACGTAAATGTCAAACAATGGGTATAATTTGATTTGCCAAAATGGGTAAAAAAATACCCATCGGTGAGAACTTATTAGCAGGAAAAAAATGGGTGAAAAATAGTTATGAAAATTATTTAACTCTCTTCAGTCGTTTGTGCGTTGCGATTCAGTTGAGTCTCGAAACAAGTAAATCCGGTCCGAAATCTGCCAACAAAAGCGATTCCACAACTAAGCTGAGCAAAAGTGTTTGGTCCAGTTGGTATGTAAAAGATTCCTAAATATATGAATAAATAAATTTAAAATAATCAATTTCCAAAACCGCCATTTTCAGATTGTTTGAAAAATGGAAGAGCTTCGAAAGAAACTGGACTTCGAGTCTTACACAAAACTAGAGAGTAAGTAAATCTAAATTTATTCAGGAAACTTTTTGTTGAATTGAGTTTTAAATTAAGGTTACGAATGTCCTGTTGCTGGCTGCAGCTGCAGATAACCTCCAGGAACTTCCAGGATCTTTCATAATATTAATGCTGTTCAATAAACAATATTTAGAAATATATCGACTATCTACGACTATTGTTATTTCCAACGGATAATTTTTCGTAAGCACACGATTTCATTATCAATTTATCTATTCATGATTCAAAAATGGGTGTTTTTTTACCCATTTTGTAAAAAAAAAAAGTTTACCCTGATGGGTAAAAATATACCCATTTTTTGAAGGAAGTGGTCGGTACTCATTAATGGGTTATTCGCGTTTACCCATTAAATGAGGAGTGGCGATTATAGCGAAAGTGAGTACTATAGTACCCATTAATGGGTTTTAGCCAGTAACCGTGTATGCTCTACTTTAACCGTTTACTCCAGGGATCTGGCGGACAGAGATTTTCCTGTAGTCAACATCTCTAACAACCAAACGTCAAAAGATTCATTGATTGTAAACAATGCTGGCGTTCCTACCCGTAGTATTAAACGTCAGACGGGCCTTATTCAAATAAGGCCCGTGATATGTTGCATACTGTCAAACGCTAGTAAATAGGATAGGGTTGCCAGGCCCCTGGTTTACTCCGACAAAATTGGCTGCATGCTTAGCCTTACAAATGAAAAGTCCCTAACACGTGTTTCCGTGTAAATTGCAAAATAAATAAATAAATTATGAGATGAATATGGTCAGCGAACAAACGCTT
>JASCZW010016765.1:0-18138 GCA_034211315.2 Aedes japonicus | reverse complement strand
AATGACATTTAATAGTGAATTGAAAATGATACTTTGTTCAAATAAAATCGACTATCACTTTCATCAAATTAATAGTTAAAGAACTAATATAACAATGGTGACACATCGATGCCACTTGTAACATCAGAAACGATTGAAGATCGAGTTCCAAAAACTACTTCAAAGTAAATGTACTCTGAAGGAATCAAGAGAACCTAGATCTGTCAGTTAGCTAAATTTTGCGTTCTAGCATGAAGGCTGAGCACAGTGACTACACCTCTCAAAACTTCTCTACCGTAAACAAACGAAACCATGAACCCTGTGAGTTGGTCTTTGATGACCCTAAACGCAAAACAATGACCGAAGCCAAAAAAAATTACAACCTCGTCAATAGTGTGGTGATCCCATCAACCAATTCGAAGGGGAGTTGCGGTCTGTAGCTATGTGTGCTGAGACACAATCCGCCACGCTGCGACGCGACATACGCACGAGCCGCCCTAAAAGAACTGCCGCAACCAGCCGAGAAGAAATAATGCCATAAAAACATAAACGTAAACCTACTCTCGTAAACGTAAATGATCGAAATGATACTTCAAGAAGGTCGTTCACTTTTCGCTATCTCTGCAGCAGCAGCGGCAGCCGGTTTCAGTTCCTATTCAGTCATAACCGTGTGTGTTTGGTCGAGTAGATGTCTCCGACTCCGAAATGGGTGAACCTTTTGCGTTCATGACGTGGCCCAGTTATAGTTTTTGCACTCGCTGGCTGGTTGATCGTTCCTTCGGATCAATATCTATGAACCGAACTCGGCAAAGCCAGTGTGTGTGATGTGACCTTTAGGTTTTTTCGTTCACTGCCTTGCCTTCTGGTGCCGCCGTCGTGGCCTTGGCTGGCAGCTCGGTGTCGGCGTGTTGTAGAGCGGTGAACCTCGAGAGGTGGATTTGTGGATTGTTCTGAACGGTTGCAGTTTGGGCGTTCTGGGTTTGATCAGGAAGATGGTTCTCGATGAAAATATTGACCTTTGTAAAATTGTCAATCAATCATCATCAGAAGCCAATTCAATTTTAAGAAAAGAAATCACCCGTTCTAGAAATATTCAAGCACAAGCCGCCGCCTGTCATCGGGGTTAGCCAGCTTATAAATCATACCTTAACAATCGAGATCACCCTCAACTTTATACACCAACACACTCATACACAATAAAGCTCCTCCATCACGAAAGATCCTGCGGCGATAATCGTTTTCAATGAAGAAAAAATACCGGAGCAAGTGCGTGCAAAAACAAAAACCTGCTCTACATACCCAACTTTCCACGTGAGATATTCAATTTCATCATTCATCGTAAGTGATTGGACTCTTGGCCCCCTCAGGGGGGCCGACCGCCTCCTCAATCGGAGCCTCTGAATAACAGTGCATTCGATCTGGAGTGGATTAAATCGGCTTAGTTGCCCCTCTGAGGAGATGTCCAATGGCATCACTTTGCCGACCTTGGCCTTTGCATTTGTGTCACGCCTTGGCACCGAGTATGGCCACGAAGATGGCGATAAAAACAACGACAACGACAATAGTGACGATCATGATGGTCGTGATCGACTTGATCGAAGTGGAAAGAAATAAAGAAAATCACGCTCAGCACGCTGCTCGGCCTTGACATTAGGGAGAACACCAGCAATGGCGAGGGAGTTGAAACAGGTACTGGCCGTAGGCGACGAACCTGATCGCCATTGCCTAGATTTGACTTCGCAAAGGTTTGGGAAGGAATTCAATAAATTTGAATCATGTGTCATTGAACCATAGACGTGGGAGTTATGTTTCACCAACAATCAATCATATTAAAGGCCGTGAAAATAACCCACTGCAACGAATCACAATTCATCATTCTTCCTCCATTTCTCCATTACTGAGTCGCAAAGTGGAAAACAAAACGAACGTGCTGGTTGCTTCAATTGACTTGCTCGCGATCGAGTTACTCGCTACCACCCATAATGATACAAATGATGTTGACTTCCAGAATGAAACTGATTCAACGGAATCGTTGCATCGACATATTGCACGTGTTCAGCGTACGGGATTGACCAATTCATAACTCAAACAAAATTGCATCATTTTTATAAAACAAAATTCCCTCACACAAAAAACCAGGCAACCACGGCCGGCTGTGACTCAAATGTGGCACCTGGGTGGCAGCGATTCAATTGGACCGACTTTGCCACGCACTTGGGACTTTGGCAGAATCAACTCTACTCACTCATTCACTGACTGCCAGGACCGCAAGCAAGCTCTGCACTTCACGGTCGATCATGAAAGACATGTGTGTGGTATCCGCCGTGGTAAGCGTCGTGGTTCGTGATTCGTTTCTGATTTTTTCCCCCTATGGTGTCACTTCTTCGTTGTCGTTGTCATCTCTTTGCATTCAATTAAATAAGATCGAAATTTTCGCTGATGCAATATCTTTTAAACGGCATCAGCCAGGTGGCGGTGCTCATGTGACAGTTTCGAGCTGGTTTAGGTTGACATGGCGGGTGGTTAGCGCTATGATTGACTTACTTAATATAATTACATTCAACGCACCTATATCCGATACTTGGTGGATAACTGCTCCATCAACGAACCACTTCTTGACCTTGTCGAGCAACCGGTGGAGGCGTTTTTGTTTTAATGATTTCGGTGTACCCCGGTATTGCCTTTTATCGATTTTTTTGGAACTGCTTGCAACCGGAATTTTCACGATTTCAAGGGTTGATCGAAACTCCTGGATTGGTGAGAATAATTAGAGAATACCTGCGCGCCTGACCCAATTTTAACCCACCGGTCAGCACTGAAATAAAGAAATAAATCTGGATGAAATTGAAGCTAGTTGACTATCGATCCTGAAAAGGCATATTTTAGAATTTCCGTTGTGATTAACCCGAACGTTTACGGAACAGAAGAGACATACCTATTGATCTACTCACTGAAATGTGATCTTCGAGTATCTTTATCTCGGCCATACGGTGGACCTCAGTTGTTGTTGTCATTGTTGTTGGGATGAGGTGCCAACTCTTCGACCAACTAAAAACCCACCCGTACCTTAGTAGTTAGGTGATCCCTGCGACCTGCCATTGATCGTTTCGCCATTTTTGTTGGAAATCGAGGACAATCTGGGAGGCTGCTATGCATACCACGTCCCAGATGTCCCGGTCATCCTCTGTAGCAAACTATCTGGAGTTGTGTCGTAACCGCTTACGGCTGTCATGCCGGATCTCGCGCCGTCGAAGCGAGGACATGCGAAGAACACATGCTCCGCGGTTTCCTGAACTCCCACTCGCTCGGTGCATGCAGATATTGTTTAAAACAGTCGTGGCCTGACAAAATCTGTGTTAAGTTAAGTCGTCTACCAACCCACCCGGATAATTTCCGGAATTAGTCGGTGGATCCACCGACCTTTGGTGGACTTGTTCTATTCCCTTCCCCACTTAACCATAGATGCAACTCTAGTAGGCTTTCGGATACCTCTCCAAGTTGTTAAAAGCACTCTACATCCTCTTTTATGACAATGCCTACTAACATCATCCCGCTAGGAAGCAGCCCGCGTCGCGTGATACCTTTCGGTATGCACTAACCACTCTTAGGCACATAAGCCTGTGCGTACTCTCTAGCTTACTAGTGTAGCTCTTGATACTCAAGGCGGTGATCCATGCTGGCCCGCCGTACCTAAGTATGGACAGAGCGACACTGGCCAGGAGTTTACACTTACTCCCTTGCACCGCCGAGCTATTCGACATCACGCTGGATAATGCTGATAGAGGCTTTCTTGCAAGCGTAATCGACGTGACTGATAAAGGACAGCTTATCGTCGATCATAACCTCAAGATACCTCAAAGACCTCTTCGATTCAATTGTGCAGTTACCTGCACTAATCGTTGCATGTTGCTCCTATTTTCGGTTGTTTACAACCGTGACCTTAGTCTTAGGTCCTTAGGACCTTAGGTCTTATGACCTTAGTTCCACTTTCGTGGAACTCATTCATGTCTCCACATTGCCATTGGATTGCGAGTCGGTTAGCTCCACCTCTTCAATGGATTCACCAGGGTGATGTCGTCCGCGAACCCGACTATCTTCACCCCGTTCTGGAACTCAAACCGTAGTACCTCATCGTACATCGTGTTCCATAGCACCGGACCCAGGGTCGAACCTTGTGGGACGCTTGTGATCTAAACACATTTTTTGGCCTACCTCTGTGTTGTATACCAGTACGCGTTTCTGGAAGTAGCTTCCCAGAATCTGGTACAGATACCCAGGAACTTGAGAGCGAGTCTTTGAGTCGGCGATAGCCACCCAACTGGCGCTATTGAACGCATTTCTCACGTCAACGGTGATCTCTGCTCAGTAGCTAGCGTACTCCTCGTCTCTTACGCTGAGTTGCCACTTCAGCCGTCTTGGTGACGCACAGAAGGCATCCACCGTCGACTTCCCTTTACGGAAGTCAAACTGGTTGTTAGACAGACTGCCTATACCCTCCGTGTATTTTGTCAGTCTGTTAAGGATAACCCTCTCAAGCACCTTACCCGCTGTCTCCAACGGCACATATATGCCGATGGATCCCTGGTAGCTTCTCTGTCTTTGGTAGCAACAGTAGAGTCTGAATTTTCCAAGTGTCCGGAAAGACGCCCTCGTTCAGACGCCCTGCATCACCAACCCTGAACATTTCGGGAATCAACAAGATAGCTGTCTTGGATACCAGATTCGAAATACCATCCGGTCACGGCGGTTTGTTCACCTTTAGCGACTTTGCTATCGCAATAAGTTCTTCGTTCGTCACCGTCACCTCGTCGCCGGCCCCCGGTGTGCCGTTGTCAATGCCCACGTGGTCACGAGTGTTCAGCTGAGCCGCCCACCGTTCCAAAAGAATACCCTCTACACTTCGTTACAGTTTTGTCAACATGCTCCCTGAAAATCCGCTTGTTGTTTAGAGGAAACGCCTAGATCGACAGCTGAAATGGCCCATTCCACCATTGTGTAGTTAGGGCTAATCCAGGCGGAACAAATCTAGGAGATTTTGAGTATGGGAAAAGGATGGCCTGGGTCTTTGCTACATTGATACTGATCTTCCGTTTAGTGAAGTATTCTGTCATGAGAGATGATTTCGAGACATATTGGTTCCGCCTGCGGATATTGATGACTCGGTTCAGTTGGTGAACTGTAGAACGACCACGGAAACCGAATTGTTCGTCAAGCAAGATGTTGAGCTAGTAGGTAGATGATGAAAGCCGACGGTAGATCGCTTTCTCAAACAACTTGGTTAACTCTGAGAGAATGCTGAGTTGGTCTTATAGCTCTTGAAAGGGAAGGATCATTCCCAGGTTTCCGGATGGGGATGACTTTAGCTGACTTTCAACACGAGGAGAAGTGACTAAGTCTCAGGCATTGGTTAAAGATCAACACCAGATGCCCAGTGGAACTGGAGGTTCAATTGTTTGAGGCTCAAGTTCAGGATGTTGTCGAAACCTGGGACCATCATGTTCTTTAAGTGTTTGCTATATGAGGTTTCCAACTGTCTACCGCTGAAATCGCTAGCACCTTAGATGGATATTCGCATAGCGACTTACGATGACTTCGTGCAGACTGATAGTTCTTGTCCGAGATTGTGGGAGCTCACAAAGTATTGACCTCAGTAGCTTTCTCAGAAGTTGTCAAGCGATCTTTAGAACCATTGCTGTCTAGTGGGATCAACGGTGGAATGGGCCTAGGATTAGTTTTTAAATTTTTAGTCAACTTCCAAAAGGGCTTTGCACAATCTTGACGGCAAAATCATTATTTCCGAGGCCCACCATTCTGGCCTTTATAATTTCAGTCATTAGATTACAATGGATTTATGCAAAGTATGCAGACCTCAATTGCCTTCGGGTGGCGTTGCGCAGTTGGATCAAATCTTCAGTCGATGAGAACAGAGTTGCTCACGTGATCTATAACTGAGGTATGTTGCTCCCGGGCGTGGGAGATCTCCTGTTCAAGGTTCTGCAGTTACCGATCGATGTCATCAACCAACTTGAGGTGTAGTTCAAAATCGATGCTGTCGTTGACGTGCTGTCGGAACCTCTCCCATTTGGCACGATGGTAGTTCCACTTGGTGATCCGATGCGGGTTGACCTGGACTGGATAGTGATCTGAGCTGAATTCCTGGTGCAAGACCGGCTGAGCGATATTGATCCCCATGTTGGTTGAGTCGACCCCGGATCTGTGGGAGTAGATACAGGTCCTCCTGTAGGATCGTCCGGTTTCAGTTGCGCCGGGTGTTCGTCCAGGTTTCGTGTTTCGGGTTCAGGTCGGCAATGATGATAAATTGTCCGTGCCTACGAGTTAGCTTACGGATGTCGTATCGTAGACCCATTGTTGTCCCTTTAGCGGAGCTGGTTTGCCAGGGACAATAGGTCACGATGATGGTGATAGGGCCCACCACAGATTCGATTTTAAACATAGATAAGAAGCTTAGATAAAATGAAACTGCCAGCTCTGAAGCAGGTGGCAGTTGATGTTGTTGTGTGGAGCGATCGCGACTCATCCTCCACCAGAGCCACAACAGGAATGTAGTTGACAGTACAGTTCGTGGACGAACTCTGCCATTTGCTCAGAGTTTTAGAGCTGTCCATTGGCGGGCGGTTGACGAAACTGAAACAGCCTCGAGCGGGAGCTGACGTGGGGGCGGTGGCGGTTGCCGGAAACCGTTGCTGAACGGAGGATGACGGGTGGTTGGTCTGGCGGTGGTTTGAATAGAGTGGCGGCAGGTTTGGGACCGTTTGGGAGGTGACGAACGGCGTTGGCCAAGCCGGGACTTGATGGACGCCAGGATAGCTAAAAATTCCTCCCTTTGAAGCCAGCTCGATTGCTGTTCTCGTGATTTGCGCCAATGTTGGCGTTCTTTAGTGGTGAACCTTCGTCCATCGGTGCACAATCCTTGGTGGCGTGCGCTCCGGTACATTTTCCATGAAGCAATTTCATATGGTAAAGGGATAGATAAAATGATCGGGACAGGCTAATTTTTGATCAACTTTGTAGTGGTCTAACTTCATGAAATATTATCCGATTTAATTTCGCCAAGAAGCATTCGACTGGAAAATTCATTTAATTTTGTATCTCGGTAACATAATTGGCCATGGCTTCCCGACACCAGAGTTGTTCCGGGTTTCCGGAGAGGCTATCTCACATGTTGAATTTGTGATTAAATTTTGTACAAGATGCCGTTGTCAAACCTTTTTTAGAAAACACACCTAAAAACAAAATATTTACCAAGTGAATGAAATGTTGATTGCAAGAATCGGCCTTAAATTGACTGAGATATGGCCATTCCATAGAAACAGGTTCTGATAAAGGGTCCTGGATGCGGTTAACTCTTTATTTTACTCAAAGGTGCCATGTGGCAGCTCTTTCTTCTTGGTTTTTCGTCACAGACCTTATTATAAACTTAAAGTGGATTCTTGATCTTATTTGACCACTCCCGGAACCATCGGAACGTCCTCAGGGGAACTTGTAGTAGGGACCAGTTTGGCATTTATCCCAAAACGTGACGTGCGACAGCTCTATCTTCATGATTTTTTATAAATTTGAAATTGATAAACTTCAGAAGGCCACTGGATACATTGCTCCAGTCTCGGCACCACCAGAACGTCCCCGGGTGGACCTATAGTAGAGGTTTTACTCCAAAACATACCGTGCGGCAGCTCTATCTTCATGTTTTTTCATAATTATGATTTTGATAGACTTGAAAAGCCATTGGTTACATTGACCAATTCCGAAACATTTTTTGGGGACACCTGTAGTAATGATCAATTGCGATTTTACCACAAAATATGGACTATAAGACTCACTGTCTAGCCTGATCCAGCTTCCTGGTACCTCTAGGATCAATTCATTTAGTTTTGGTTCGGATAAGCAAGCAATAATTCGATTGAGTATAGGGAAGAGTGGGTTTTATATTCCATCCTGGCATGGAGTTGGCTTAAGTAATTTCTCGACTCCCTTGGCTTAGAGTATGATAGAGTACTTGCCACACAATTATACTAATGCGAAAATGGTATCTGACATCAAAAACACTCAATCAACTCAACTATGGAAGTTTATTAAGAAAACTAAGCAATAAGCTTGAAATGCTAAAGAATGAAAAAGGTGGTGAGCAAAGAGAACGGTGGATAAAGAGCCTGGCACACCTAAGGCAGCTCTTCTGGCGCTTCCATCGTATCTACAACAGCCAATCAAGGAGAGCGTATGTTTAGAAAATGCTATCATATCGTCATCGAGCTTTTTATCAGCATAGCAAGGTTTCGGTCAGCTGTCGTAAGACCTAGCAGGGAATTATTTTAGAAGCTTAATAAACGAAGGATTTAAGGAAAATTTGTCCCATTGAATTATATTTTGTAGTTTTGGTTTCATCGCTATCCGAAATAAGTCCATTAATTTTAATGCATACGTTAACAAACAAAACTGAGGTTACCATAGGAAAATTTCATTTTTGTTTTCACTACTCAATACTCTAATAAGCACTAAGATCAGTCAGATGACACGTATAATATCAGAGTATCGTGTAACTAGGGCAAGCTGAAGAGAATTTTGAGTTCAGTGAAAAGTGTTGCAATTAAGATCATTTTGTATAGTCTTAGACATCAGACTTTCAGTCCTCGACGAAACTCCTAAGATACTCTCTAGCATTCATTCAAGGCTCTCTTCACAGTTCGCACATGGACTAAATGCCAATGGTATAAAAATATTGAACAGGTTTAAAGACATCATTTAAAAAAAACGACTGAATGGATACACTTAAAACTTTAAGGTTTTCATGGTCCTTTTTTAATATTAGTAGCGTTTCAAACACCAGTTTCATCAAATCAAATACCCTTGACAATTTACTCACGCCTTTTTGATTCTCTGTTTTTCTTTCCAGGTATGTGTCAAATTTGCTCTATCAACTCGTCCGCAAAGGTAAATCATGACCATTCTCCTCTTGCTATCCTAAAAATATGAACAGCTTTCCCATTCGACTAGGAAATCGCCGTCGAATTTTACGGCCAATTAAGTGGCATTTAACAATTCACCCTCAACCAACTCCCAATCACTTCATATTGTTATTATTTATTGGATACGGATGTGGGCTCGAGGCAAGCAAAGAAACACCACAACCAACCATGCAGCACATTCATTTATGGCAATAAAAACAAGATCCCTTCAATGAAAACCGAAAACTCGTCACATTCTCGACGACTTTTGATGGATTATGGCTGTGGCCGGTGGTGGTGTGAACAATGTGATCGAAAAACTGGTTCTTCAGTTGGCAACGGGCACTGTAAGGCTGAAATGGAAAGGATTTCCCAGTCACGTTCGTTCTCGCAAGGAAGTTCGTTCCACTCATGGGGAAATTAATAATGCAATTGAGGTTTTGCTTCTGTTTGTGCTTTGTTTTTGGTTTATATCATCTTTTACACGAAGAATAATTTACACACGTTATGTACAGGGGAGCATCAGGTATAGCGGTGACAGTTGGTTTCGACTGACTTAGTGATGGTAGGCATAAGCTCCGAATTCTGGTTGGTGGGCGACGACGGTCTTGGTCAGGGCTGGAGCAGCATAGACGGTTGGCTGGGCGGCGTAGGCAACTGGAGCAGAGTGAACGTACTTGGTGACCGGGGCGGCGTAGGCAACTGGGGCGGAGTGAACGTACTTGGTGACTGGGGCAGCGTAGGCAACTGGGGCAGCAGCGACGACCTTGTGGACTGGAGTAACGGTCTTGACGGCAAGTGGTTCACGGTGGACGACGGCGTTGAATCCATGGACGGGGTCAGCGGTGTATTCGACAGTGCGCTTGAAGCCATCGGCATCAACCAGAGAGTACGATCCCTGGACGGAATCTCCGTTGCGCGATTCCTGCTGGGACTTCTGGTCTCCGGTCAGACCATCGGAGACTCCGTAGCTGAAGGAGTACTGTGGGTTCGGGTCATACTCATCAGCCACGACGGTCTTGTGCAAAACTGGAGCAGCAGACCAGCTTGGTTACTGGAGCGTGGGCATAGGCCACAGGAGCCGAGTAGGCAACTGGAGCGACGAGTCCAGCACGGGCAACGGCCACCAGGGCGCAGAATGTCAGGAACTAGAACAAGAACACAAAAATAATAATTAATTTCCAAACCACACTTCACTTCTCGATCCTTCCTCGCACACGACAGAACACGCACCTTGAATGCCATTTTGGTTGGTAAAGGGGTTGTTGTTCACAGCACTAGCCAATCGATTGAACTGTGTCCTAATCAAACGATTTCGGTCAATTTATACCGAATGGGTTGCTGGTGGTCTACGCCAAATTTTCGACGCCGCGCTTAGTTTTCCGGTTTTGCGCTGCTTCCCCATCCCCCATTTGTTCTTGAACCTCACGCGACGCGAGTCAGCCGAGTTCAAATCCCATGTAAGGGCGGCGATGGGGTAGACGCAGCCTATCTCGGCCAAAAGCTGTTAAAATCTTTCAATTTTTTTTGCTGCTTTTCGACTGTTCACGGTGTTAGTTTAATATTACAATAATCACTCACTTCATTCGACGTCTGTTTCTTTTTTTATGTTGCCAAAGAACGTGTTCATGGAGAAACTAGTTCAGCCGCTGCGCCAGTGCCAAACGTTTGATGCGAGTGTGCCTCTGGTGGGAAGCAGAGGGCTGGAGCGTCGTCGTGCGAGCACTCATTTTCGGTGGAGATTGACACTGTGGTGGCTGAGCTGAGGCTATTCATAGTAACGGACAAAAAGCAACCGGAATGCGTGAAGTTCAACTTTTTTTTGGTTAGTTGGGCGCAAGCAGCAGATCAGATGACCCGGTCTGACACTGATGGATTATGATGAAATAGACTGGCAATGCATTCGAGTGGGAAATGAACGAGCGAGCGAGCGCGCGCGTGCTTCAACTCACGATGGACCGTATCATGTTCTAGGGGGCTTGACAGACAAATTAGAATTGTGAATGAGATGTTTACGGAGGGTGTTATTCCCTGACTTGGCTGCATTCCCCCCATTCATTGTGTTTGTTTGCTACCGTGATGTTTGTTTTGATTCGATGAGCATGTTTTCACGAGGGATACTTGACGGGAATTTATGAAGTTGTAAGTTTTTGATCATGCCTTTTGGGAAATTTCGGGATTTGAAATTTCGGTATTGATCCGGTGGACCCTAACATATTATATTTCAAGGAATTTGTGTGTTAAGCTAGAACATGTAATCAATCTTGCACTAGTTGTTGATGCAGAGTTTTGCTAGCGATCAAGAGTCCTCGCAGTCTGAGCGAGATGAACACAACGATACAATGATTGGTAATCTGAAGAAATTTGAAACCTGGGCGTTTCAAGCTTATTGTTTCTAATAATTATCATACTGCCTGCTCCCAACTTAGTGTTCAAGATATAACTATGGAAGTTAATAAGTTAGAACTTTCGATGCAAGAAACCATTTTTGATTAGTATGCTTATGTGGCAAGTTTAATCATACTTCGATGCTTAGGTGTATGATATGTACTACCATCCATTGTAGCACGGAAACTAAGTCCGACAGCAATGGGCTCTCCGCTCTGTTAGACTTGACCAAGAACCACTGATTATCTTAATCATGCAATTGTATGAAGGAGCAAAAACGGGTTCGATGAATCGATAGGCAACATCACTTATACGTTTCCACAGGGATATAAAGAATCTCCTTCCAACAACAAGATTGAACAATTGGTCAAAAGAGCAAGCCATCTAATATGAGGATGCCCCAATGGGCTGGAAGAAGAGCCCGCCCATTATTCACGAACTGTTAGCAATGAGGAGTTGGCATTCCCACTTACCCCATCCAGAGTGCTTCATTCGGGTGCCCTGATGGTCCCTCCCATTCCCATGACTTATTTAAATAGCAGTGTATATGTTTATGTGAATGACAAATCTACAAGCATTCGTTTCTATCATATATGATCTTCATTCGGTTGATCCTAAAATGCACGAAATGTTGTAAAGTGTCAAAGTATAGAGTTCTGTAGTTCTGCGCTTAAGCACGTTTTCGTTCGTTTTCAGCGATAGCGATAATTCGATGCTTAGGAAGTCGAGAAATTTTCCTATAAAAAAGGCCACTTCTGAAATCACCACCTATTTTACCTTTTCAAATTTTATGCATTGCAAAAATAGATCTTGACTTTCATTTAGATTATGATGTCATTTTCATAGCACTTTTAATGATGACTGAGTAATCTACAGCAGCTTTCAATGGCTTATTATGTGATGCTTCCTTCTATAATGCTCCGAAAATAAAAAAAATAAAATTTGTACTGACCTTAACCTGGCTCAGCAGGCAACTTAAATAAGAGCCGATTCTACCACCGTTGGTCGAAAAATTTAGTAAGCGGCATCTGTGGAGCAGTAGAAAAACCAATATTTCTACGCCATTTGAATATTTCAGCTTTCATAAGAACGTAATCAAAATTTCAAAATTTCGAATCATGTCAATTCATTCTTTGCTCACAAGCCATTTGGAGTTGACGTGTCAGTGTATTTTATAACAATGGACAAATCCGAACATCGTGCGGTGATTAAATTCTTTGTTTTAGAAGGTTTTTCGGTTACTGAAATCCATACAAAGATGGTGAAAGTATCAAATCAGGCTTTTCCCTTCATATCCAACCGCTCACCAATGGGATTTGGAGTTTAAGCGTGGCTGTACAAACGTTGAAGACGATCCATGCTCAGGACGCCCAAAAAGTGCATCAACACCAGAATTCATAGCGAAAATACAGGATATGGTTCCATCAACTGTGGATGTGATAGCTGACATCATAAGCATCTCACAAGGAACATAATGGCATATTTTGGCTGAAGTTTTGGGTTTAAAACTATGTGCACAATGAGTGCAGCATTTGCTAACAATGTGACAAAAACACGTTCGAATGCGAGTTTCTGAGCAACATTTGGAGCAATTCCGAAAGGATAAAAGGATTTACTGCGTCGAATTATCACTATGTATAAGACTCGGGTCTGCCACCATGATCCTGAATCACAACAAGGGGCTAAAGAGTGGTGTGAACCAGGCACTTTGGCTCCGAAGCGAGTTCGTGTCTGGAAATCGGCCAAGAACCTTCTTTAGTGTCAGTTTTTTCGGATGCAAAAGGAATTTTATTGATAGATTATCTCCAAGCTGGTAAGACAATCAACTCTGATTACACTAGTTTACAGCATTTTTGAACTCTATAAGGTGATAATCATTACCAATGAGAAATCATACGCTGAATTCAATGCCGTGGTCAGAAAAAAATAAAGTTTAGATTTTTTGGATTTTGGACACTAAACTAAATGTACAATTACTAAAATGTCGGTATCTTTGTACTAATTTTAAATATTTTTTTTATGAAAATGAAGCTAAATAAATTGGCTATCGTTTACTCAACCATTATGCCCTGATTAAAAATTGGTTTTGGAGTTATTGAAAACTTTATTGCATTGTTTTTTTTTTTTTTCATTTTTTTGCAAATTTTCCATAAAAGTCTTGTTTTAATCAACATTTTCAATGAGATAACACGATTCAAAAATTAATTCCATAAATGGGCCTTGAGCCATAAAAAAAATGAGAAAATGAGCCTTTAATAGATGAAATGAGTTGAAAATTGTCAAAGTTATGTGTATTTTAGGAAGAAAAAATAACTGAAAAATGTTGCTGAAGTACAACAGCTTTAGAGTTCCACTACAAGGTGTCGTTGTAAGCATCCAAACATCGGATGTAAAGTTTCATGGGAAATTATTTTCTCTAAAAATCAATTCGATTGAGGCACATCAGGATTGAAACCCGAGCTAAAAAAAAAAAAAAAAATCGGGTATTATTAAAAATGGTTGAGAATCGAATGACTTAGTCTTCGATGTTCCGAACTTGTTTCTCGAATCAGAAACCAAAAATAGTTACCCATCATTGCTTCATCCCAAAACCCTTGATAACGACATTCCATCATCTTCATTCGTTGGTGAAAACGTTCGCCGTGCTCACCACTTTGGTCACCAAAATTTTCCGGGGACAAATCCCAATGAGAATGGAGGAAATGCATAAGTGATCCAAAGATATTGACACTTTGGTAAACGTACTTTTGTCAAAAATTTAAAAAATCAGAATTTTTGTACATCTCAAAAGCGGCTCTACTTTAATCTTTTTAACACGGCATTGAATTCAGCGCAGAATTTTGCATAAGTAATGTTGGTCGATCACTAAAATTCACACTTTATATTTCATTTTATAAACAAGTGTTATTATTGCGATCCTTTGGTCCAGTTGTATGAAAACAATGAAGAAAAAAGACCCGGTTTGCAAAAGAAAAAAAAAATCATTTTTCATCAAGACAAGGCACCTGTTCACACAGCTCAAAAAACCATCGAGAAAATCAGTGAATGTTTGTAAAATTGTCACCCAAATTTGATTCCACGCATTCTGAATAGCAACATAATAATTGTCTTTGTTGGAGACGCCATCATCAATCACATTGTCCAGAATGGCCAACAAATTTTCAATGGGATTAAAATCTGGAGTCTGGGGAGGCCAATCGAGTGTTTTTACAGGACGTGAACGGAGAAAGGTCTTGGGTTTCTTTGATTGTTGTTTTGTTACAGAAATAAATCAGACCAACCTAGTAAATTCTTATCAATCGTCATAAAGTCTGCTTCCAAAATAATTCGGACACCTCAAAGCTTAAGTAGAACACGAGCTCTCAATTGTTGTTATTTATTACAGAGTCGTTGGATATTCAATTACATGAGCATGAACATGATTGACCGCCCGATGCTGCTGCTCCGTTAGTTCCAGATCAGTTGTTAGCACACAGAGATCAAACAGATAATGCTTGGGACTAGCATACATCCTCAATGTATAAAACTGGTGATAACAAACTAAGTCAATAGCAGCGCCCGCCTCGCTCAAATGCAGGTCAAATAAGGAAACCGTAGGAATGTGTTGACGTGATACTCGCTTTATTAGAAGCCTAGAACATCTCTGCACTTCTACGAGAAATCATTAGGATGTTGGATAACAGGATTGGGTGCCAGCAGGACTCGTTATAGTAAACGTTAATCTGAATTCACGCGGCGTTTGGAAAAATATTTATATATTAGTGTCGATTTCTGATTTGTACAGGTTTATACCAACAGCTCCGGTGCTATTAGAGTCACTCACAAAGTGTGATGGTGGTTTTTCGTTAGAAAAAAAAGGTTTACTTCATCAGCGCTTGAGAGTTAATTAAAATCGATATATATTAACAGTAAGAAGTTGTAGGAGCCACTCACAAAATTGGATAGTGGTCTACTTGCTCCAAGATATAGTAGCACGGCGATTATGGCTAACCAATATTATGGATCACAATTAATCGTGATTCTCACCACTGAGTCACCATATTCCACCAGGAAGCAGCTTTGTAGTTGTTTTCTGGACTCACTCGATCCGTCACCGAACAATAGACAACCAAAACAATACGAAACCTGAGAGCAAAATAGTGCGCAACAAAGCATCACCACAACCGTTCATAGCCGATGATCGATGCAAACATCTTTTTCCGTAAACTTTCAATGATTACAGTTGCATCCTACAAACTATTTTACTACTGTAACTACATTGTGTCTCACAATAGGTGTCACCTTTTTTCAGTGTAACTTCAACAGCAGAATTATTTATACCCGTTTTGAGTGTATTGTTTTGACAGCTTATCGCTAAAGCTTAATAAGCGATTCTGTTAGTTTAAATTTATCAGCTACCATGGAAGCCATACGGGAGCATGTTTTAAAATAACACCTGCAAAAGCTTAGACCGTGTCAGAAATTCAATAGCCTGAAGTAGTTCGGAATGAGTTTTGGTTTTCGTACCTCGAAACGGTTCAGGAATTCAACACAAATGAGGTGCCAGGCGAATTGCCAGAACGAAGAAAAAGATCAAACAATTTCAATTGTCCCCTGCTTCAATGTATAGGCTCCTCAGACATGATCTGGAATACAAGCCGTACAAGAAACATTGGATTCGCGGGATGACGGAGAGTCAAAAGCAAGCCAGGGTCCAAAGAAGCAGAAATCTTTTGGTTCGGCACGATGACTTCGAGATTTTATTTTCGGATGAAAATCAAAAACAATATGATCGTGTGCATGGCAGAAGCCTTGCCAATATTCCAAGAGATAAACTAGCTGTAGAACGCTATCAGAATGTATCGAAAACCATGGTATTGGGCGCCGTTTCACGAAAAGGAAAACTTCCTCTAAATAATAAATGGTATGATTTGGTTGATATGGTTTGCTGTAATCCTATTTTGTTTTAGTGACACTTATTGTGAGACACCCTGTAACATCTGCATCAAGTAGAACCTTCTAAAGGACAATATATGAATCCTAGAGGGTTTGAACTGTTCAGTGGAATACCTGTAACTAGAAATTAGAAGAAAAATTATTAATAAAGTCAAGTTATTAGTACGAGACACTGAAGAAGTCTGCACATTGTAGACGGAATACGCGTATCTGTCAAGATAAGCAAAGGTAGTTGGAATAAAATGGAAAGTACTAATTTTTCTTCTAATTTCTAGTTGGACAATATATGCTTGCCCATTTAAAATTACGATTGGAAGATTTGGTAAAAATAAGAATCCGTAGATGCATTTCGTGCCTCTTGGAAAGACTGGGTCCTACATGCAATGATATCATTATCTACAATCCACTAAACCAGTCTTAATATTTTGTGATATAGTGGACGGATTATTATAATTTGAGATAACTCAATGCAGACGTCTTCCAAATTTGGCAGCTCGACAGGCAATCGGTGAAGACCTACCTGGTACCTCATAGCAAAATGCTTAGAGACGAATCGGAAGATTCGATGAGCTACCTCCTCTATTCATGGGATAGTTAATTACAATTTATGATGAGATTTTCAGAAACGAGTCTACGTCGTTTATGAAGAGGCCCTAACGTATGTTAAGTGGGTTATAACTTAAAAGAATGCATAAGTGCAAAGCTGAAAATGTCATATAAAATAGAAAAATGTCATAAAAGGTGGAGTGAAAAGTAACCTCCTTTACTGCCAAAATGCGATGCCACTGCAAAAGAGGTTACAGTGCCTTGTAGTTCGTTTATATTTAGGCATACACGCTAAATTCCAGTACGACACTGTCCTTAGTTTTATTTCGACAGCTGATTGTTGTTAACGTGTTAATTACATACATTACATACAAGTAAATTATACTAGATTGACTTTTCATAAGGGCATATTGCATACTATTTGGACCATATATATTTTTTTTGTACGTAATTGTCGAAAGTTAACGTTTACAGGAAAAAATACATTGAAGAAAAAACATGGTAAATGCGTTACCTCCATTATGAGCCTTATCAGTTGCAGGGATTCAAGATACTGCTTGAACAGTGTTATTTTTCGTTGCCTAGTTCACACAGAAAATAATGAAGAAGTTTAGCAAATGTGTCAAATTTCCGTCGATTCAATTGCAAGCGAAATCAAGCGTGAACAACGAAATTGTACGCAATCTTGCGTACAACATACTTGACTGAGCGATATCTAGCTCAATTTACATGCAATATTCCATGTCACCTATGTAATACGCATTAAGCTTAGAAAATAACATGTTTGGTTTTTCAAACTGTGTAGCACAAACAAGATTGGATTAAATCGTTGGAACTTGTCATTACAGATTGAATCTTTTACGATGTTAAATCAACTTACTAAAACAGAAAGTGTTATTTCCAAGAATTTGGTCACTTATTGAAAGGTATGAGTCATATTTTTGCATTATATGTTATATGTTTGCATGTATATACACAGAAAAAAATAATTAATTTTAACAAGCGCCTAAAATTTCCCCTCGTTTAATTCCGAGCCACAGGAGGCGTAAAGAACGAAATTGATTGCAATATTTCATGCGCCATGCAACAATGTTTGCAATCTTTCATACAACAGGCTAGGTTCGGGCGTTATTTGACTTAAATTTACTTGAAATATCCCATTATTTTCTGCCAAATCTAGCATTCCCTTTATGTGCATTAGATAACGCAGAAAATTCAATGTTTCTTTCAAACTGTGCATGACCTCAGACATTAGAACAAGATATCATACATTTCTGGAATACTTTTTATTATTAATTCAGCGCTTTAGATCATGATAAATTGTTCG
>JASCZW010016764.1:0-18142 GCA_034211315.2 Aedes japonicus | reverse complement strand
GGGGGGGGGGGGGGGGGATCCCCCCCCCAAATGCGTAGCGTGGCGTGTGTGCGTGTGCGCGCGGTGTTAGTTTCTCTTTTCTCATTTTTTTTTCTTTTTCAGAAGAAATAGTTTTTTTCGTTTTTTTTTTTCTTCTTTTTCATTTTTTTTCTCATTTTTTCTTCTTCTTTTTTTTCTTTTTTTTTTTCTTCTTTTTTTTCTTCATTTTTTTTTTTTTTTTCTTCTTCTTCTTTTTTTTTTTTTTTTTTTTTTTTTTTTTTTTTTTTTTTTCATTTTTAAAGATTTTTTTTTTTTTTTTCTTTTTCTTCTTTCTTTTTTTTTTTTTTTCTTCTTTCATTTTTTTTTTTTTTTTTTTTTTTTTCATTTTTTTTTTTTTTTTTTTTTTTTTTTTTTTTTTTTTCAAATTTTTTTTTTTTTTTTTTTTTTTTTTTTTTTTTTTTTTTTTTTTTTTTTTTTTTTTTTTTTTTTTTTTTTTTTTTTTTTTTTTTTTTTTTTTTTTTTTTTTTTTTTTTTTTTTTTTTTTTTTTTTTTTTTTTTTTTTTTTTTTTTTCATTTTTTTTTTTTTTTTTTTTTTTTTTTTTTTTTTTTTTTTTTTTTTTTTTTTTTTTTTTTTTTTTTTTTTTTTTTTTGATTTTTTTTTTTTTTTTTTTTTTTTTTTTTGTCAAACTGCATGCCCAAAAAAAAATTTTTTTAAAAAAGTAGCGTGGCAAGTAGTAGCAGAAAAAAAAAAAAAAAAAAAAAATCCCGACTACCTGTGCGATTGTTTGTACCCTGGGTCATGCGATTCGCCGCAGCCAGCAGATGGGACATACGACCTCCCATTGTGCACAATGCTGCTCCAACCAGGGGAGACATGAGATGAGCGCAGACAGCACACCTAAATGCGCCGCAAAGGAACCTCCTCATGCTCTTCATCGTGCCCGGCGTACAAACAACGCGGGGAACAATTAGAACGCTCGCGAAACAGCGTTCCAGGCAATCTTTTGCTGAAACATAAAAGCCTCACCATCACCCGATGCCAATACAATCCTTTTGCTCCTCTGTCAGATGACGAGCGTCTGGACTTTGATTCGGCTGAAGAGGGAACGTCGTTCACTTTTCCGGGAAGGTAAAGTCAAGGGAAGCGAAGCGACGCGGTCCGCCCACCGGAAAGCTGTTGGCTGAAAAGCAGTCCCGAGACCTGGCGGCTTGCCCATCTCAAAAGAGGTGGAAAAAAGGAAACATCAATTCCTCCTGGTTTCCGTAGTACCAACCACACCCAGGACTTTCCATCTCTCCCGGGGACATCCAAACCCTCGAAGCCCCAATTCTTAAGAACAGAAGCCCTCCTCAAGTGGGCTGCCTTCACTTGGATGACATTGCCGAAGGTATCTTTAGGCACTGAAATTTCTGACCTCTCAAAAGCATTGTTATGGCAAATGCTTCCAACAGTGAAGACTCTTTTGAAGCAAATTGACAATTAAGCGGCCCATCCTTGCAGCTATCATTCCTTTCGATGGATAATTTTCCAAATGAGGTCGGGGATTTGATCACCGTTCTACAGTGGAATTGTCTCGAAGTTTGATTCCTAAATTGAATCATTCAAATTTTTAGCTCACACTACCGGTTGTGGATGCATTCGCTCTTTTGTGAAACATGGCTCTCTTCCGAAATCAATCTTCCGTTTCATGATTTCAATATTATTCGTCTTGATCGTGAGGATTCGCGTGAGGGGAGTACTTTGGGGATCAAAAGTGCTACCTCCTTCTATAGAGTGAATTTTCCTCCAATTCCAGGTGTTGAAGTTGTCGCATGTCAGGCTGTTATTAAAAATAAAAGCCTTTGCATTGCTTCCGTTATATATTCCTCCTAGAGCCTCCATTAACCGAAAACAACTCTCAGATATTTGTTCGGTCCTTCCTTCTCCACGGTTGGTCATGGGAGATTTCAACTCTCACGGTACAGGCTGGGGAGAAACTGTACGATGACAACCGATCTTCCTTGATATATGACCTCTGTGACAACTTCAATATGACAGTTCTTAACAATGGAGAAGTAACACGTTTGGCTGGTACATCCTCAGTTGGCAGTAGATTAGACCTCACACTTTGTTCGGATTCATTATCGTTGGATTGCACATGGAATGTGATTCAAGATCCCCACGGTAGTGATCACTTGCCCATAAAAATTTCGGTTGCCACCGGGTTCAATCCGTCGAAATCTGTTAACGTCACGTATGATCTTACCCGTCACATCGATTGGACAAAGTTTAGACAGCAGTAGATGAAGCCGTAACGACGGTAGAAAGGCTTTCACCGCTGGAAGAGTATAACTTCCTCTCCAACCTGATCTTAGACAGCGCGCTTCAAGCTCAAACTCGACCAGTTCCAGGGACGTCATCTCGCAGGAAACCTCCTTCTCCATGGTGGGATCAGCAATGCACCGAGGTTTACCGTAAAAGTCCGACGCGTTTAAAGTTTTCCGTAGACGTGGAACACCTGAGCACTTCGAAGCATACACGGCTCTCGAACGCGAACTTAAGAGCTCTCATCAAGCGCCAAGAAA
This sequence comes from Aedes japonicus, assembly GCA_034211315.2. Classification (NCBI taxonomy): domain Eukaryota; kingdom Metazoa; phylum Arthropoda; class Insecta; order Diptera; family Culicidae; genus Aedes; species Aedes japonicus. Next base: position 15,598 of record JASCZW010016764.1, on the reverse strand, counting down.
CGCGGTTACTGGCGAACATTTGTGAACGAGCTATCGCGCGAAACGTCGATGAGTACTCTTTGGAACACGGCGCGAAGGTTGCGTAACCGAACTACGAACAACGAGAGCGAGGAGTACTCGGACCAATGGATCCTCAAGTTCGCGCGAAAAGTGTGTCCAGATTCTGTGCCGGCACGGATGATTCCTCGCGAAAACACGAATTCGATAGATGAGATTGGCCAACCCTTTTCAATGGTAGAGTTCTCTCTCGCACTCCTTTCGTGTGGCAATACGGCTCCAGGGGCTGATAGGATCAAGTTCAACTTGCTTAAGAACCTCCCAGACGTCGCGAAGAGGCGCATGTTGAACTTGTTTAATCAGTTTCTGAACTCAACATTGTACCGGATGATTGGAGACGGGTGAGAGTTATTGCCATTCAAAAACCTGGTAAGCCCGCGTCCGACCACAACTCCTATCGACCCATCGCGATGTTATCTTGTATTCGAAAGTTGTTGGAGAAAATGATCCTTTTCCGTCTGGACAAATGGGTTGAGACGAACAACCTGCTTTCAGATACTCAATATGGTTTCGTAGGGGTAAGGGAACGAACGACTGTCTCGCGTTGCTGTCCACAGATATTCAGTTAGCTTTTGCTAAAAAGAGCAAATGGCTTCTGTATTCTTGGACATAAAGGGGGCTTTTGATTCAGTATCTGTTGAAGTTCTTTCAGATAAACTCCACGCTTGTGGCTTTTCACCATTAATGAACAATTTTTTGTACAATTTGCTGTCAGAGAAACATATGAGCTTCTCTCATGGAACCTCTACAGCTTCACGATTTAGCTACATGGGTCTCCCCAGGGATCATGTTTGAGCCCCCTTTGTATAATTTTATGTCAAAGACATTGACGGTTGTCTAGGTGACAACTGTACGTTGAGACAACTTGCAGATGACGGCGTAGTGTTCTGTCACGGGACCCAATGGGGTCGATCTGCAAGGACCCTTACAGGATACCTTAGACAATTTGTCTACTTGGGCTCTAGAGCTAGGTATCGAATTCTCTACGGAGAAAACTGAGTTGGTAGTTTTTTCGAGAAGCATAACCCAGCACAACCGAAGCTTCAAATTTGGGGTAAGCTGATAACTCATTCTATGTCATTTAAATATCTTGGGGTCTGGTTCGATTCAAAGTGCACCTGGAGATCCCATATTGAGTATGTGAAGCGAAAATGCCAGCCAAGGATCAACTTTCTCTGCACAATTACCGGAACCTGGTGGGAGCTCATCCACAAGATCTTCTAACGTTGTACCGGACAACGATTTTGTCGGTTATGGAATACGGTAGTTTTTGTTTTCAGTCAGCGGCTCGGTCGCACATCATTAAACTGGAACGTATTCAGTATCGGTGTCTTCGTATCGCGTTAGGTTGCATGCACTCGACTCACACCATGAGTCTTGAAGTGCTGGCTGGCATGTTGCCACTCTCGGATCGGTTTTCAGAATTATCTCTCCGGCTCCTCACCAGGTGTGAAGTTATGAACCCCGAGGTGATCGAAAATTTTGAGAAGCTCCTTGAGTTGAATCCTCAAACTCGCTTCATGACCTTGTACCATTTGTACATAACACAGGATGTCAGCCCTTCGCCGAACATTTCCAATCGTGTTTGCTTCTCCGATTTCGACAATTCGGTTCATTTTGATTTATCCATGAAGCAGGAGCTTCGTGGAATCCCAGAGCATCATCGTCCTATGATTGCTCCGGTGATATTTGCTGCAAAGTTTGGCCAAGTTGATTCCACTAAATCGTTCTTCACTGACGGATCTTTGATAGAGCAGTCAGCAGGCTTTGGTATATTTAATGAAATTTATAGCGCCAACCGTAAACTTCAAGCTCCTTGTTCCGTATATGTCGCTGAATTAGCGGCAATACATTTTACGCTAGAAATTGTTGCCTCATTTACACCGGATCAGTACTTCATTTTCACGGATAGTCTCAGTTCTATAGAGGCTATTCGCTCATTGAGGCCGGTAAAGCCCTCCTCGTATTTTCTCGCGAAAATACAGGAGCTCGAGTGCTTTATCTTCGCGTTATTTATCATCACCTTTGTATGGGTCCCATCTCATTGTTCAATTCCGGCAATGAGAAAGCGGACTCTGCTTGCAAAGGTGGGCGCTATGGAAGGCGATATTTGTGATCGACAAATCGCCTTCAACGAATTTTTCCTATTTTTCGTCAACAGTCACTTGTCAGCTGGCAGTATAAATGGAGTAAAGGAGATTTGGGGCGATGGCAACATTCTATCATCCCAAAGGTGTCGAAGAAATCTTGGTTTAGCGGGATGGATGTGGGTCGAGACTTCATTCGTGTCATGTCTCGCCTCATGTCGAATCATTATTCTTTGAACGCTCATTTATACCGGGTTGGGCTGAGCGACAGCAATCTCTGTGAGTGTGGACAAGGCTATCAGGACGCAGATCACGTTATTTGGTCTTGTGCTGAACATTCTGGAGTCAGATCTGAGCTTTATGATTCCCTTCGGGCTCGAGGTAGACAACCCAATGTGCCAATTCGAGATATTTTGGCTGTACGTGATTTGGAGTACATGAAACTCATTTATGTGTTTTTGACTAACATTAGCATTAGATTGTAGTTAGTTTAACCTGTATGTTTAGAATAAGTTTTTTTTTTATATGTGTATGTGTGTGTGTTTTTTTTTTCTTTTCCAAGAAATGTTCAAGTCAAAAGAAAACCATAAGTTGTATAGTTATAAGTGTTTAGATAATTCTGAATTTAAATTTAATGTGTTATGTAACCATACTTTAAATTCCCACCCTCCTTCCCATCCGTAATTTGTTATACCTATTAACCTCGAGACGGCCGCGAGTAATCGGCTCTATCCTCCTAACTTTAGTTTTAAGATAAATGATGTATAAAAATATGAAAATTTGGCTCTGTAAAGTTAATTCGATTGAGCCTGTACAAATAAATGATTATTAAAAAAAAAAACACCGCCATCGACGTCATCACTCTCCGTTGCATACTCCAGCTTCCACTTCCGCTTCTATCGCAAGCACATTGGTTGCAACAACTGAAAACGTTCGTAATTCTGAAGACAACGTTCCAATTCAACATCCCAGAGAAAACGTATTCCTCCTGACAGCGCTGGTGAAGGTTGTGAATGGTTTCGGTCAAGTTCATCTGCATCGAGCTCTTTTGGACAGTGGATCGCAGCCCAACATCATCAGCGATCGTATGGCGCTGCAGCTTCGACTGAAGAAAAGGAACGTTAATGTTACCATACCGGGCGCCGGTTAGCTTGAGCAAGCAGTTCGTGAATCCATCGTAGCATAGGTCACATCACGGAATGATGAGTTCAAATGCGACATCAACTTCTTGATAATGAACAAAGTCACGGCACGAATTTTATGATTGAAACTTGCCTTTTTTCTTGCCAGGATTCTTAAGCCAAGCTCGTTGGTAAAACTACGTTCGAACGATACGGTGTTATCGACACAATCACGGAAATCTAAAACAGACCCAACATTTTCCGGTGAAAGCTTTAAAGTCATGACCAGAGAAGGGATAAAAATCGTTATGCTTAGCCAAAGTGGTGCACAATAAACTCGGATGTGAAATTGCCACCTACAGAATTTTATCTTGAACAACTGGCAGCTGCAGGCGGTTTAAGAAAAGCCCAACATGACACAAACATTTCACATGAGGAGGTCGATGACCCGGAATTAGATTGAGCGATTTGCAATTTGTTAGCTTACATCAGCGAGACCGATCTAAAGTAACTCTGTCTGAGAGAGGGAGAGAGAGAAAATAATAAAATAAAAACTATAAATCCATCATCATCATCGAGGCAGAAAGTATAGTTTGTTTGTGCCACATGGCAAATATTTAACATTTAACAATAAACCACACAACTATCCGTTGCAATAACATCGTAAGTGTTCAAAATTAGTCAAGAGTATAAAGTTAACAGAGTAGCTGTTCAAAAGACAGCTTTGATGATTTCGTGTTGCTAAACGTTTGAAGTGTATAAGCATCGAAATATAAACATGCCCAAGCAACCAAAGGTTCTGATAAAAGGGAGTTTTTTGGCCAAACCAGCAAATTGAAGGATTTTGATGAGAATTCTATTTAGCTTACTTTTTAAATAATTAACCGAACTTTTTAGTTCGCATTTAATGTTTTGGCTCCAAGCAGCATTCGTTGCAACTTCTAAAGAAAACTATAAAGTTAATAAAAGGTTCGTTCAAGAGATTGTAGAGAATGCTATTCAGCTCGAAATATATTCAAACAACCAAAAAAAAAAAAAAAAACATTTGCATTCCACATCTTTGTTCTTTTCTAATCCTGCCGCAAATTTATTTTTAGAGTGCTGTGTTGAGAAATTGTATTCTCCCATGCGCGAAAGTAACGATCTTTGATGAAGTTTGTCAGAAACAGATAATTTCTCATCTCCATGCAAAGCACTAGGAGTGGACTGTAATTTATTGCTAGAACGAATAGACATGAAGAGAAAGTGTATTGATAGTTCCGTATAGGGCAACGGCAGGCTTTGAAATTGAAAGATACAAGTTTTGAAAAACGAGCGGAGGGCATTGAACGGTAGTATCCGAATCAGGCACATAACCTTTTACCATACTACCCAATGCAGAGTAGGCAAGGGGGAGGCCCCAATTACGGAAACTGGCTAACTTTACGATTTTTTTCCATAGTGCCACGATTTCGGGCTAGTGCCTATGTTGTTTCTCTTGGTACTGTCGGGTGACACTTACAGGGACCGACTTTACTAGCCAGGCGGGAGTAGGCTCAGATGCCCATCATGACTTACACCGATCAGACTCAACGCGGTGTTCCCATGAAGACCCACGTCAACCCTAGCATGACCTCCATACTCGCATTTAAGCTTGCATAGATAACCTTGGGATCACTATGGTGACTGCTTCACGTGGGTCTGGGATGCAAGCTGCCAATGAAACAATTCAGCGAGAGGAAGCGAACCCGTTCGCCATAAGAGTTTTGATAAGATCGCCGCCTGGCAGAAAGGCAGGATCCGGCTGCGTATCCGATACGTGCGGGGGAGCGACAGCTTCAGAAGCAGGGGTCTCCGGAAAAGGCCATGGGTCTGGGCTCATGTGGGCCAGGTAAAAGAAGCTTCGCTTCCAAAAGTGTTGTGGTTCAGAACAGCTAAATGTGATAATCGACTTTACGCCGACTCGCAACGCAACAATATCAGCAAGGGTTTGAAACATAGCTTGTTGCAGCGAGAGAGATGAACCGGAAGCTAAGCTGCAAGCCGACCAAAGCGCTAGGGACATGGCGAGGCTAATGGTAGCTGAAAAATCAGGAAACCCGCATGCAAGTACATGCAAACAGACGTACGGGATCTCGCTTCACCTAACGTGGTGGCAAGGACATCCAGAGGTACAAGGCAGTCACCCGGAAACGTCAAACGTTCATTCGATCAAACGTCCATTCAGCCAAACGTCTTTATGCCAAACGTCCATTCGGCCAATCATCCGTATCCTAAACGTCCTTATGCCAAACGGCGTATCATCAGTGTACATCAATAAGGTGGAAAGTAGTTTAACACAGATATATTGTGATCTTTTGCGCTGATTAAAAGTACGGTTAGTACTTTGGAAAATGTATATAAAGAATCGTAGTGTGCGCAGCTGGAAGTAAGACGTGAACAATTTTCTCGTGTCATTTTTCCTCGCTTTATTTTTAATTTTATTTCAAGTTTTGATTAATTTGTGGTCATCAAACGACTCTACAAGTGTAGAAAAGTAAAGACTTTCCTCAATGGACAAGACAGCCGTTACGTTTATTTTTCTCCGGAGTGAATAAATTAGCTTCTTTGTTGTGTTTTTGGATGTATATTTACTGATTCGGTTGTAGAAGAAAATCAGCAGCTTGTGCTCCACTGCGAGGCTTCCGACGGATGTGGGAACGAAACGTTATTTGACGCAAAACCAAAATTCATACGGCTATGCGACAGAAGGGCTATGAATTAAGCAACTGATCTGAGAAGCAATCGGACCGATTTTAGATGATAATCGCAGTGGCTACGATTTGGGACGTCTTTGAAATCTGGGGGAGCTCTTTCCTTTTATACCTTTGTATATCATTGCCAATTTCACTGAATTCGCTGAATTCGTACACTGCATTAGCTGACACTTATCATGTTGTCGAGTTAATTCGTTTGAAAATTTTGGTTTTAGAGCTGCGGCCGCTGATATCTATTATTCTCGGTTATTTTGATTCAAAGTTTCACATTAGTAGTATTAACAGTGATAAACTATCAAGTTTAATAAAAGGCTAACTATTAGGTACATTTCCTTACAATCAACAATCAATAATTTTTGTAACCTGTTTACATTGTAGTCAACATTTAATTGCAATATTTGACAGTTGGTGAATTGTTTGGACGCTTTTAACTTTCAGTCGGCACTCCCTAATCTAAATCCAAACAGAAGTAGTGATGTGGGTGAGTGAGGTATATGTGAGTTTGTGTGTGTGTGTGTGATGGGTGGGGGAGGGGGGGAGGGCGGTAACATATGATTTTAAGTCGGCGCTTTCTTCTTTCTTTTCAGAGAGCGAGTAATGGCGCTATAACCATAAGCCATAGGGAGCTAGGACTATAGTTAATGCTAAAGTCCCAACCGTTTGAAGATAAATGGAGCATCACTTAACCCTCTTAGACTAGATGCTCCCAACGACCATTTTTGAATACATTTTTGTTCTGTGCACCAAACAGGGTATTCTGTTCAACTATTCTCTCCGACTATTCATTTCCTTTTTCCTTTGATATCTACTGAAGGCTACGTGGGTTCCCCGTGTCGTCTTAAGGTAGATACCAAATCCTCCCTATCACCAAAGATTGCATGGACGTGGCCAGGTGAGAGATCGAGGAGTGTTTTCGTGGTGATTGTTGCGTGAAGAAACGTATCAGTAACCGTTATCAGGTTTCGTTTCATGGTGACATGCAATGTCTTCAACGAATTATTCCTCATCGTAGCTCCATCCACGAGGTGTGCAAACGTCAATGCTAATGCTAATGCTAAAACCAGCAAATTGATGGATTTTGATGATAATTCTATTCAGTTTTCTTTATAAGTAATTAATCGAACTTTCTAGATCACGTTCAATGTTGAGGCGCTTCTAGCAGCATTCTTTTAAACTTCTAAAGAAAACTTTGAAGTTCACGAAAGGTTCATTCAAGAGATTGTAGAGAACGCTATTCAGCTTACCTCAAGCAGTACCTCAAACGAACTCATCAAAACCAAAAAAAAAAACAATATTACACATTTTTGTTCTTCTCTAGTCCTGCCGAAAATTTATTTTTAGAGTGCTGTGTTGTGAAATGATGGTTGAGTTCAATTTGATATTTTTTTTTAAATACTTACCTCCTCGAGTCCCCCTCTTTCAAACCAGGACACTTACCAATGAGCCATATGAACGAGGTGGTTTATGCTATGATTTTTCTCGGAGCATTAGTTCCTTGCATTAGTTTTTTTTTGTTCCAAGATATCGGATTGTTTTTGATATCTTGATTATCGAGAGCCCTGAGCTCGTCCATCATCCCGTGAGATCCGAACTCGTGACCATGGCCCCTGACTCTCTATAATTTTATCTGAAACTCAAAGTCTTTTTTAAGTTCATCTTGAACTCATTCTGAACTACAAATTAAATAAGTGTATCTTGTTGAGTGGCAGCTTAATTTTCCGCATCTCGTTTAACTAATAAATTAGTAGTTTTTTTTTATTGTTTTTGAAAAATCTTTTTTTTTTACTTTTGTATCTCGTCAAACTTGGAGCACACCAGATCACTCTTCAAATGTTAACAATCGAGGGTAGGGAACGGCTTAAGCACCCCAAGACCCTATTCCAAGCACGGGGTAAACGTTAACCTACAACGCTCATTTTCTGCAGTATGGTGCTTCACTACATGGAGCACCATACCGCAAAAACTGAGCGTTGTGGGTTAACGTTTACCACCAGAGCTTGAATAGGTCTGAGAGTGACTAAGCCGTTCCTACCCTATTGACATTTATTGAAATTGTTACTCATAACTTTATGTGTAGTGGGGGTGGGTCGTCTGGCATATGGACGTTTGGCATATGGATCTCTGGCATATGGATGCTTGGCCAAATGGACGTTTGGCCGAATGGATATTTGGCCGAATGGATATTTGGCCGAATGGATATTTGGCCGAATGGACTTTCGGTCGAAAATTGTCTATTTATTAGCATAAATGTATTGGAAACAAGAGGGAATAGGAATCTTAAAAAGTATTTTCAAACGCATTAGATCTAAAAAAGGACATAAGGAACCAAAAACACATTCTTGAACGCATTAGATTGCATCCCAATATTCTACACTTATTTCACTCAGAGTGTATCAATATGTGTGCACATTTGCAGTAATAAGCACTCTAATTAAGTTTTAACTATATCAATTCACTAAAAAACTAAATTTTTATGTTCAAAACAGCCAAAACTGGTATTCGGCGATTTGCCCAAATATATGAGAAGTATGAATATGTTTTGATAAAATCGTTGATTTTAGGTGGAAATATGGAGTATGTTAAACAGCTAGACATTATTTTCTATAATCGTGAAGAAATATGCAGTTCCTCAAATTGACTGACGATTATCAAAACATGGTGAGAGATAATATGATCAAACTAAAGCAAAACAAATGGGACAAGTATATGAGAATTTGACAATTCGAACGAAGAATACACATTGACCTATTTTATTTCAATATCATGATCAGATCCATCTAATAGCTCATACCTGCCGTGCATTAGACAAGACGAGAAATATTTTTTTCTGCACTTCACCTCGCACATAGTAAACTTAAAGAGAGTTCAGCTCTGGTTCATAACGACTTGAAGGACCATTTTGATACGCACCAAAAACTTGAGTCAACCGTTAAAATCCCGTTGAACCAAATAAAAGTTTGTTAGCTTGATTCCCTCCGCATAATAAAAGGTCCGGGATACGATAGTATTTTTGATATATTTCGGCCGCTTGTAGGCTGCACTGCAAACGTATTGAACTGTGAAGAGAATTTCTGTCGAATATTGATTTTCCCAATATCTTTTTGAGACTTGTTTATTTACATTGTTATAACATTGTTTTAATTTCTAAAGTTCCTGGAAGAATTGATTAAGGAGAAACAAAAAACCAGGCCTTCAGCACGAAAGCTTGTAAGGTATCTTCTCCCCAAATCTGTATTCGGTCAAACACCGATTCGGCCAAACGTTCGTTTGGTCAAACGTTCATTCGATCAAACGTCCATTCAGCCAAACGTCTTTATGCCAAACGTCCATTCGGGCAAACATCCGTATCCCAAACGTCCTTATGCCTAACGGGGTATCATCAGTGTAGATCAATAAGGTGGAAAGTAGTTTAACACAGATATATTGTGAACTTTTGCGCTGATTAAAAGTACTGTTAGTACTTTGATTGAACTTTGTGTTAGAGATTGTTTGAAGTTCAAAGCTGGCTCTCAACTAACAACATATGAACTTGAAGGTTGAGTTGAATAGCAACAAGATACTTTTCTTGAACATCCAAGTTGCTTTAGATGTTAATGAAACTTTACAGAAAATTAAGTTCTGCCTGTACACGGTGTTCAATAAGTTCGGATACACTTTCAAAATTTGTTAAAAAAATGAAAACATGTTTTTTTATTTTTTGGATTTATGTTATTGAAAGCTATGTTTACAAGGAACGTTTACAACATTTCTCTTGGAATGACCCCCCCTTTGTACTCCTTAACGAGCTTCAAACGTTTCTCGAACGCGTCGCAGGCGGCACGCACGGACTGCATGGGCATTTCGTCCCAGATTTTGAGAATTACCGTCTTGAAATGATCCAAAGTGCTGACCTTGTATTCGTTCAGCTTCGCCATCATATAGGACCAAACAAAAAGTCGAGAGGATTCAAGTCCGGGGAGCTGGGAGGCCACAAAGTTTTGTCCAGAAAGTCGGTTAAATTGTCCCGACACTGAGGCTGATCCACATTTGCCGTATGGGCTGGTGCACCGTCCTGCTGGAACACGTAGTGCTCATCGCCGTAGAGGCTTCGGAGACTGGGGGCAACAACCTTTTCCAAAACCTCAGTTTTGTAGTACGCCGCGTTGATTTTGACGTTTTTTCAATAAGCACCAAGGGTAGCTTACCACGTTTGCATACTGCCCCCAAACCATCACCGACGCGGCACTTTGGAACCGAGGGATGTTTATATTGGATTCAGGAATGCTGTCCCTCGATGGCGCCCACACCCGGTCATTTTGCACATTGTGCGGCTGCTGCAGCACGAACAGTTTCTCGTCCGAAAAAACAAACTCCTGACGAGCGTGCCGGAGAGGATCCTCTTAGCTCGATCCAACCGCTTTTTGCTGGTAGCCTCCGAAACGCCATGGACCTTACGTTTTTGTAAGGCCTGAAACCAAGGTCCTTGGTGAGTATGGTGTGAGCGGTTCCAATGGAAACGTTGAGATCTGCAGCCGTTTTCCGGATTGAGCGGTTCTTTTGCGCCGAATTCGCTCCCTCACGATCTTGATGACCCGTGGCGTCCTCGCTGAACGCGGCCGACCGGATCTCGCACGGTCATTGGTCGAGGACGTCTCCCGGTATCGCCTGATGGTCGTGTAGACAAAGTTCCGCTTGACCCCATGCGATTTCAGCAGCCGGAATATATCGCCGGGTCGCTCACCGTTCAAAAACGCTTAATTACGAAGTCCCGATACTCTTTCATCGCGCGTAACAAACGAACAACAACTAACAGAATGTCAACACCGCGCACATTCGGTAGCGTATGAATGAAGCTAAAGCTGACACCAATACCAATGCAGAATATGTACATGGCGCATACCTACGCAATGATGAAAACTTGTATTCGAACTTATTGAACACCGTGTACGTGAAGTGTCTTGTTATTCAGCAAAAAAGTTCCATGAAACTTAATTTCAACCAAATGTGAACTTCTGAATTCTTATCTAAAGTAAAATTCAAACTATTGGTTGCTTGGGTGTATACCTTCAAAAAATAACGAATTTTATTAAGTTAGACCGGCTGAAGACAAACTGTATACCAAAGAACGCCAATCCTCCCAATGTTCCCCAGCAAGTGGCCAAACAAAACGGTACTTATGCCCAAGGAATTAAGAGATCCTAAGATCCATCACTTCTTAGTTCCGGCATGGTAAGTTCCACTGGAACTGAGGCTTGAGCACTTGCCCTCCCCCTACGGAAGTGCTAGCTCATAATAAATCTTTCATAGCATTATCTACTTTGTTCTTAAACATAAACTGAAAAAATTGCATGCTCTGCTGTCATCCTTTATCCGAAAAAGAAAATATCGTATCATGCAAAAAGCTAAGCATTTTCCTGCCCAACACGACAGTCGTCGAAAAAGAAAAATAATTCATAAACGAAGACTGGACTGAGCTGTTTCGAGATTCCGGAACGAACATTACATAAGCTTCATGTCTCATGAGTGCAATGTGCAATGCAAGTTCTAGCCTTCAAGAAAGCGCAAAGATGACCACGACTGGGGGGTTGGATCCTAGCCAGAACGAGAAAAAAAACTTTTGCTGCCAGAGCGTACTCAATTGATTTCCAGTTGGCTGTTGTGGATCCCGAATCCTATCCGGAACATGTGTATGGATGAGACAAAGAAAAAAAGGATGTCAAACAATGTGTCATTTGATATCCGGTTACATTTTTATGCGGAATAAGGGCAAGTTGTACGAAGAAATATTGCCTTTATAAAGTGGATTTCGTCAACTTTGGCTGCTATAAAGTCGAATTTTAATTTAGCCAAATCGTTAAAGCCAAGGAGAGGGAAATTGCATTCCAAATATCTTCACCCACTCCTCGTTCGCGCGTTTCTTGGAATGTCTAAACCCATTAGGCCATCTCCCATCAGCACAGATATAGTGGCAAAGCAAGCAGAACCCCATTTTACGATGATGGAAAACATAAAAAAGGATTTTCCATTTCCAGATTGTGAACATTCGATAGCGAGTGGGATCGTTTCTTCGCTTTTTGACTTGTTTGTACGAGGAGGTAATCGGAGCGAGAAGAGAGCCGAGCCGGCAAAAGAATTCGACATGTCTTATCCGTTGTCTGGCATCGTTGTATGCTCCGGTGAAAATCTACTTATGAGTTGTGTTTTCACCCACTCTCCTCCGTCCGCGGGTAGGAGCGGGTTTTTCCCCACCAGATTTGCTTCTTGATTCGGGGTGGAAGAAGCATTCGATCAAAAGCGTTGCCGAAAAGTGAATGATGAGCTAACATGCAATCAATCCTGTAACCTCCGGTCTCTCTCAATCCCGGTGAAGTAAATCTCCTGGCTTGGGAATTCTTCAGCGAATCGAGAAGAAAGTTTATCCGAGCTGATTTATTGATTGATAGAGAAAAACCGCAACACATAAATTCCTACCTTCTGCAAATATTCCGACCAAAAGGCTGCGCATTCCAAGAGGAGCAGATTTACTCGTAAATGAAATGGTTTTCTCGTAATCAGTACCAGCATTATCTGTTCGAGAAAAGAAAAAAAAACACACATTCGATTGGATACTATTGCCTTCGTCTGTGACGCAACTTACTGACACAGGCTTAGAGATGATGACAAATTGGGTATTGTTTATTTATGTTAGGGGTTTCCTCTTACATGTTGAAGCGACTTTGTTGGTCGTCTTCCGTATAGGCATGTAGACATGCTATACAACTTGATTCACCGGATTATTCCTAGGCGAACACTTTCCTGGACCTTAAAGTAACGTGCGGAAAACTTTTGAAATTAATGGATAAACTTTAGCTAGAAGGAACGCACAAAGTTTCCACTTGAACCTATTTTTAGGAGTTTAAACCATCTTCTAGCCAATGTCTGCAACCGAATGGTGACGACAGGAGGAAACCAGACCAGTTTCCTGTATACTTGTGGCGTAGGCCACCCGTGAGCTCGCATAGAATGCAAACATAGGAAACTCACAGTTGTTATCGACTTCCGGATTTACCCCCCCATTCCAACTCACTATTGGACTGACCGACCGACTTGCAAGTGGAAGGAAGAGATCTACATTATTCAGACTGAAGTGAACATGGCAATCGATGGCGGAGGCTCAGATATAGCGTGAGTATATGAATAGGTGGGAAGTTAGAAAAGTTGTTATTGGCTTGTTCTCTTTAATGTGAAAGTAATTTGGCCTGGTTCATTTTGGATTTTAAAAGATACACTGTGAAACCCGATGGTTTTGTAATCATTAATTTTAGTTAGAAGCAAAAGAAGCTTTAACCAAATCAGTCTGAGGAACAGGAAGTGGATTAACACAGCAGTTAGTTTACTCTAATTGTTATGTTTTGTATTTTGTATTTTCCGTGCGTGGAGTAACGATTATGATGTCGATGGAGATGTTCGCTCATCACCATGAGGCACCAAATGGACAGTAATGTTTGCTAGAATGAAAGATATGAAGGGAAACTTTTGAAACTTCCTTAGGTAGGTTGGAAATAGAATAGAAGTATAGAAAATTAAGCGAAAGGGCATAGGTAAAGTAGCACTCGAACCAAGGACGTTACCTTTACCGAACATCCCACTGCGGGGTAGGTCGAGGCACGGACGAATCCGCCACCTTAACAGGCAAAAGTTACGTGTTGGTACGCGCTCATGTACCACTGATAGCTTGTGATAATTTTTGTTTGTAGTTGACTGTTTTGATGCGCACATGAGAGAGAGGCTCTCTCTTTTATGGGTTTGTTTTGATTGGCAACCTCTGAGATCACTCAAGCTTTTTCTCTCCGAGGTCTCTACGAGATGACGAGAAAAAAACTTGAGTGATCTCAGACGTTCCGAATCAAAACCAACCCAAAAAAGCAGAAAGTCCCTCTCCCATGTGCGCATCAAAACCGAGTACATACAAACTACTGCTAGAAAGTTTCACAAGCTATCAGTAGTACATGAGCGCCTACCAAACGCCACCTTTTGTCTGTCCTCAACAGGCGGATTCGTCCGTGACTCGACCTACCCCGCAGTTCGATGTTAGGCAAAGGTAACGTCCTTGGTTCGAGTGCTACTTTACCCATGCTCTTTCGCTTAATTTTAGACACTTCTATTCTATTTCCAACCTACCTAAGGAAGTTTCAAAAGTTTCTCTTCATATCTTTCGTTCTAGCAAACATTATTGTCCACTCTTGGTTGCTCATGGTGATAAGCGAACATCTCCTGCTACAACAACAGGTAGTTTTTTTACCCTTCTAACACAAAAAAAGGGTATTAAGATTGTGTAGAAACTAATGCCATATTATTTTCTCACAGGCCTTCAGTACACTCCATTCTCCAATGACCGCATTTCCTTGCCGAGCGGAAATAGGCTCAGATGCCAAACCAGACTTACGCCGATCAGGCTCTGATCGCGGTGTCCCCTTGAAAGGCCCGCGTCAACCCTAGCATGGCCTCCCCGTTCGCCTTGCATAGATAACCATGGGATCACTATGGCGAGTACTTCACGTGGGTCTGGATAGCGACTGAAGGGGGACCCAACAGAATGGAGCCGAAAGCTCCCAATGAAACGATTCAGATAGAGAAGGCGAACCCGGTGCCTCCCCCCATAATGAGGGTTTTTATAAAATCCCCAACTGTCAGGAAGGCAGGATCCGGTGGCGTTGCCGATACGTGTGGAAGCGCCATAGCCTCGGAAGCAGGGGTCTTCAGTAAAACCGGAGAGGCCATGGATGGGCCGGGACTCATGCGGGCCATGGAAAGGAAGCTTGATACGTTTCCAAAAGTGAGAGGCAGTCGTGCATGGCAGTCGCCCGGGGAAACCGCACCTAGTGGCTCAAAGTGAGCGTGGTGTCGGGATTGGAGGGTCCTGCCGCACGTCCCACGGGACGTAAAGTGAATGACCCCGGCAAAAAGGCGACAAAAGCGGCAAAGGCACGAATAACGCCATTACCACCTCGGTGGTGCGTGAACTCTCACGCGCCAAGAGTGGTCCAAGCGATAGGACTGGCCCCAGTTATGAACGGAATAAAAAGATGAGAACGAGCGACGACCTCTCTAGAGGCAGTGAAACCCCATGGACCAAGGTCCGGAAGATAGACCCAGAAAAAAAGGAATCGAAGCCTGGCTTGAAATCGTAACCGCGCTGCCGCCCTTATTGTGAAGACCAAAGCATCTTAGTACCCCGAGGTCCTCAAGGCGATGCACGGTGACGCCAAACTCGGTGATCTGGGTGCCGACGTGCGGAGTATCTGCCGAACTCACACCGGTGAAATGGTCCTCGAGCTAGAATGACACTAAGCTGACACTAACTAGCATAGAAATAGCTGAATGAACAGCCCCAGGCTCTGGGAGCGGTCCTTGCCACGTTAGTGATTCTCCAATGTAAAAACTTGGAGACTGTCGAAATCTCGACGGCCATAAAGTGTGGACCAGTGTGGAGTCGAGGTTACCACAACAGCCATACGGCTGCGAAAGAGTCCACTCGGGACCCAAGTTGCAACAATGCGGTTGTCTGTAGCCACCGCAGAAGCGGCCCTAAAAGTGGCAAAACTCAAAGTGGGGTGATCTGTTTGCCCACTGTTCGTGA
>JASCZW010016763.1:0-18136 GCA_034211315.2 Aedes japonicus | reverse complement strand
GTGCATACCAGTTCGTTGTAATTGCTATTATGACGAAAAATCTATTTGACATTCAGCAACTATGAAGGTGGTAGCAAGCCAGTTAGGCAATAATATTCACGAAGAAACTCCTCGATCGCTCACCTGCCCACATTCATGCAACCGTTAGAGATAGGGAGGATTTGGTATCGGGGAACCTACGTAGCTTTCAATCGGTATCGAAGGAAAATGGAAATGAATAGTCGGTAAGAATAGTAAGCAGAATGTCCATTGACCCGTAACGCTGGTAGATCACCTTTTCGTAGTGCGTTACGGGGTATCAGATCTACCACCGAACCCTAGTCTGAATTAATTCAATTCCCATATTTGTTATTTGTAGCCAAAGGAACATATTTTAGTCCTTGTTACATTTTATGTCTTATGAAAAGTGACAATACTCGTTTTGCAATTGTGCGAGGATGAGCTTAGAATAAGTAAAACATGGTTAGTCTTCATTTATGTGAATTCTCATTTTCTATTTGATGTTCTATAGTTTGAATTGGTTATGACTAGGGTTCTGATGCATGGTCAGTAACGGATTCATAGTTTGTTTTCTTTGCAATGAATCTGATTTTGACTGATAAAGGGGCGCGCCTTTGAAGAGTGCTCTCACTCCTCAAAGGGTTTAAATAGCGGAAACTTTCAATAAAATTTAATTCATTGCCAACAAAACAAACAATGACAACTGTAACAACACCGAATACCTCGTCATTTCTCAATAGTGATGAGGTTAATCGACATGCACTAAACAAAGGACACGGGATATACTACAATAGATCGAATTACTGGTCTCAGTGGTTTATGTCCCGAACAGAGGAAAGAAAAAATGCAGAATGCCCTGTACATCAACGGAACAAATGTTTATTTAAAAATTGTCGTTTGGAGAATCTCGTCTAAGTGGGTTAAGTGATGCTCCATTTTCTTTAAACGTTGGTAATCAAGCATTAACAATAGTTCTAGACACATATGGCTTATGGCTAAAGCGCCATTACTCACTCTCTAAAAAGAGAAGAATGTCTGAAAATCTACATACGGGTGTGAAAGACAACTTTTCAAAGGATTTTCGCTTCTTACTGCATCATAATTGCACAAAAACATGGCACCACAGGAGACGCCAGATCTAGCCAATATCTACAGATGTTTAGTTTCACCTCTAGTTGTCTTCATGCAAAAGAACTGATTCCAATAACCCTCAATTTTGTCACTTTGCACTGTCTTGCATATTTAATGAAGGTTCCACTCAAATTTTGGCAAGTCCGTTTTGATTTCTAACGGAAGTGATTTTGCGATCTGTAGAATCGGATTTATTCAATATGTGCTTACAAAAAGCGATATAATATTGTTTAGCTTTATGCAACAAGCTAGGCTTATCAACGTCCTTCAATTTAGTCATCTCAGTTATTAGTTTACTCCAATAACTAAAGTTTCGGGTTGTTATAAGTTCTCAACATTGTCAATTATATCCTCAGGTAGTGCTCTGCATCCGCAGGCTACACTTCCGCATTGCATACTCTGGAGCGATAGTACACGGAAAAAAATCCGTACCCAGATCCGTGAACTGCAGTCATGAATTCGAGAACAAGCAAAAATACACCGTTAACTGAATCACGTAATCATGAACTTAATTACGTTTGAAGGTAAAAATTTTTGGAAACGTTTTTGTTTCTGTGTATAATCTTACTTTGCAAGTTCTGAATGCATCAAATGTGTTAGTGGAAGATTTCCTTCTGGAAAAAATGTAATGTTAAAAAAAGCATTTATGAGAACTTCAATTGATTGCCGTGTGATGTGCTACAAGAAAATTAAAATAAATAGGTTTCTTACACTGAGCTTGTGAATTTTAAATTTCGCATTGCGAATTTTAAATTTAAATATTAAATAGTTAAAATCGCAAATAAACTCCGAGTGATTGCGAATTCAGGTATTCATACTAACGGGAGTCCACGGTAGGGGTGGGGAGGTTTCTTATCAAATCTTCCTGTCCACCTCTAAATAACTTGCAATAAGGTACCAGGTGGGTCTTCACCGATTGCCTGTCGATCTACCAAATTTGGAAGACGTCTGCATAGAGTTATCTCAAATTATAATATTCCGCCCACCATATCACAAAACATTGCGATTGGGTGAGTGGATTGGGATAATGAAATCATTGGGTATAGGACCATTCCTACCCCCCCCCCACCCACTCCGGTGGTACTTGAAATGCTTGTAGGATCGCAAATTTCTCCAAATCTTTCAATCGGAATTTATGATATAGATTGCTCTTCAGGACGTGAAACTTGCTTGTTGCTAATATTAATTCCACTAATAAACCAGTTACTAGAATGAAGTTGTACAAATAGAAAGTTTACGAAAAACAAAGAGCATTGGATGTGAACGGTTGTGTCGATGATTTGCTGAACACTATTTTGTTATCGAGCATATCGCGTCATCTATTGTTCGGTGGCGCGATTGTTCGAGTGAGAACAGAAAAACTATCCGTGAACTATCCGGTACCTTGCTAGTTGTTACTACCCAGGGTCAGATATGTCTCATCGTTCATCTACCACATCGCGCTTCCAAAAATATCTCCTTTACCGTTAGAACTACAAACTGCTAATTGCATAAAATGAGCGATGAAAGCTGTTTTTTTCAAGCAGATAACAATCCTTCATAGTTCGTATTATTCAGTTTGACTTCACTTTTTGCTTCGAGAAAACAAATACAAGGAACAGCCCAATGACGTTGTACGTAAAAGTGGAGTAGAACAACGAAGCAATGTGTAATGAATGTTATAATCATTTGCTTCAATATTTTGTAATGGTCCCCATTCAAAATAAAAACAAATATATATTTGGCATGCTGCTCTTGGCATAAAGCCTGTCCACGTTAAATTCCGGATACTTTTCTTTCAGTGTAGATTTTAAGTTATTTCACGGATCGTTTATTTAGTTACACTGATAGGCAAAATAAAGTGCCCACCTCTTCGTTTTTTCAATTTCTCTCATTTACTTGGTTCAAATTAAAGTAAACACAGTGTAGTTTTTATTCTTATTTTATTTTTTATATTCTTTTAAACTTTTACTTATGGAATACTGAAAAAAAGAAGTTTTATTTAAAGAAAAAAAATCAATGTGTTGAAAAAAAAAACAGTGACAAAATAAAGTGCCCTCTTCAAAAATCGATATGTTTTCGATAAGTTTCCATTGGAAGACCCCTCGATTGTTTATGTTTTGATATTTTGACATGTTCTGAAGCAAACGGCTCAACCTGGTGCATTTGTATACGTGATCGCATTTGATTCAATTGAAACAAATGGAGAACGCAGTGCTTTCGAAAGCAATTCCCTTGTGTATCCGAAAATTGGTCGTTCGTGATGTGCAAAACGGTGAATCGCACCGGGCTGTCACTAAGAAGTACAGTATCAGTAAGGCAGCGGTTGGCAAAATTCTTCTGAAGCTTAAAACGTTTGGATCAGTGCTGGATCGCCCTGGCAGAGGCAGGAAGCGGAAAACGGATGCGAGAACGGACACCAAGATCATGCGCGAAGTCAAGAAGAACCCGAAGGTAACTGTCCGCGAGATCCAGGAAACCTTTCAGTTATCAGTTTCCTGCCGAACTGTTCGTCGCCGTCTCGTAGCACAGGGGTTGAATAGCAAACTTGCCCGGAAGCGCCCATTTATCAGCAAGGCAAACAAAGCCAAACGGCTTAAGTTTGCTAAGGAGCATGCTGATAAGCCCCTAGAGTTCTGGAAAACGGTTCTCTGGACGGACGAATCAAAATTCGAGCTGTTTAACCGAAAGCGGCGGGTTCGTGTTTGGTGCAGATCGGGAGAGGAGCTTCAGGAGCGCCACATCCAAGGCACGATGAAGCATGGAGGAGGAAATGTGATG
This sequence comes from Aedes japonicus, assembly GCA_034211315.2. NCBI lineage: Eukaryota > Metazoa > Arthropoda > Insecta > Diptera > Culicidae > Aedes > Aedes japonicus. The sequence continues at coordinate 14,245 of JASCZW010016763.1, read as the reverse complement.
GTCTGGGGGTGTTTTTCGTGGGGTGGAGTAGGAAGCATTGTGAAAATCGACGGGATAATGACGGCAGATTCTTACATCAACATCCTGCGAGAAAATCTGGAGGTTTCGCTGATCCAGACGGGCCTTGAACAGAAGTTCGTATTCCAGCAGGACAACGACCCGAAGCATACTGCCAAGAAGACCAAGTCTTTCTTCCGGTCTTGTCGGATCAAACCGCTGGAATGGCCTCCACAAAGCCCGGACCTCAATCCCATCGAGAATTTGTGGGTGATTCTCGATGCCAGCGTTGACAAAACTGGTGTTACCAAAAAAAAATAACTACTTTGAAGCCCTGGAGTGCACCTGGGAAGAGCTAGATCCACAGCACCTAAAGAACCTGGTCGAGAGCATGTCGAAGCGCCTGCAGGAGGTCCTGAAGGCCAAAGGAGGACACATCAATTATTGAAATGCTTTTATTTTACGTTAATTTATGTTTTCTGTAGCTTAAATGAAGTGGGCACTTTATTTTGTCACTGTTTTTTTTTCAACACAAATTGATTTTTTTTTCTTTAAGTAAAACTCCTTTTTTGCATTGTTCCATAAGTGAAACTTAAAAAGAATATAAAAAATAAGATAATGAAAAAAAATACAGTGTGTTTACTTTAATTTGAACCAAGTAAATGAGAGAAATTGAAAAAACGATGAGGTGGGCACTTTATTTTCCCTATCAGTGTATATAAACACAACATCTTATTTCGTGGCACAACAATGTTAACATTCTTGTTGCAATCAGTAAAAAGCGTCGAACCAAGTGGAAGGGCGCAATCGCATTTTGTACAATTGGCAGCAAAATCCGAATTTAGTAGAGGAAAGGACAAAACGTACAAAGTGAAAAAGGTGCCCAAACGTGGTGTCCAAGCAAAATTTCAGCAAAAGTCGTGCTTAGGAGCTTTACACAAATTTTTAACATTTTCTTGTAGCAAAAAAACAACGAAGCATACCTACTCGAAGAATTTAAACAGCTTCTTGGTCGACAATACACACCGCAATTCAAAGGAACGTCGATAGCAAGCGTTTCTGGACAAAGAAGGTGTACAGATCATTTAGGATGTATACGAAAAAGAATATCTGCAAAAGCGGTTGATACCATTTATCAGAAGCCACGACTCTCCAGCTCTTCCTTGGCCTCTTGTCACTATGTGAAATCCGTCCTGGAATGGTACAAGGTACAAGAGGTCAAATGCGTGTCAATAACAGCCAGTCCAACAAACTGTCCAGAACATTTCCCAAAAGAGAACTACTGGGCTCTAGTTTAGTGGAAACTATTATAAACTAAAAAGAAAGCAAATGGTACCGGTGATTTCAAAAGAAAATGGAGATTCGTCACGACAGACGAATCTGAGGATACCATACGGAACCTGATGGCGGGTGTACACAGAAATTTCGAGAATTTTACAGAAAGATGGATTTACATTTTAATCAACCGTTTCTTAAGTAGATGTAACTCTATTATTGTGATATATACAATCGGTTTGGTTGAATCATGTGTAAATATTTTTGCTGCGATTATTTTAGTGTCCGAAGTTTAACATGGACAGGCTTTAAGCTTGCTTTATATTTACGCTTCGGAATAATAAAGAGACCATATAAATTTCCGAGCCGTGTTGGAAGTTATACAAAAGATTTAGGGTATGCGGCGGAAGGAGAGCTGAATTTTTTTAGCCACCACTGGCTTCCAATTGAAAAGTTGGTACGGTATGTTAGGTATCTTCCAATCCAAACAAAATTTTTAGGTGAGAACACCAATTTGGTCGTCCTAAAAAGGACGGATTTCAATGGGTACATGTTTGATCGATCTTCTTTGGAACTGTCGTATGGCCTATTTATATCTTTACTAATATTGTGCGATAATTCATTAGCCAGCAATACAATCGTCATGTAAGAGTTGTTAGAAGATAGTTGAAATCAATTATATGCTAGTAACTGGGAACTAGTCATGCTAATGTTGCTAGTAAATGCATTTTCTAACGGGTGGCAATTAAAATTTAGGAATTTTTTCGAGGCCTCTATGCTCAACAACAAACGAGCTCAGAGAGAAATAAGAGTGTGTATGCGTTAGCTCTTTCTCTCCTCTTTATGCTAGTATTTTCTGTTTTGTTTATGCTTGCTCAGTTTTGCTCAAAATGTCGTCAAAAAAGAAAGTATTTCGCGAGCGCGTTGTACAGTTCTACGAACTGCACAGAAATCTCGGCAAAACGTATACGGTACAACATTTTAAAAGCGAAAATGTTGCGACTTCGACTGTTTATCATATCCTAAGATCCCCAACAACTGCTCGCAAGCAAGGTAGTGGAAGACCAGCCAAAATTATGGACGCAAAGAGCTTCGTTCTCTTTCTCGTGCCTTCAACAACAAGGGATTCACTGAGCCAACGGGATGCCGCAAAAAGTTCAACTGTTCTCACCAGTACATCTGCAAAACATTGAAAAGAGTCGGAATAACGTGCCGAAAGAAGACACGAGCCCCGGAATATACTGATGCACAGATTTCAACGCTGAAATCCCAATGCCGTTGGTTGATTAAAAATTATTCCGGAAAAAGTTTTGTTTTGGACGACGAAAGCTACATCCCTCTTTCGAAGACGCAGATTCCCGGAAACGATCGATACTATTCAACGGATAGTTCTACTACACCTCCGAACATAAAATATAAGTTTAAACATAAGTTTGAACAGAAAGTGATGCTGTACATTGCCATTTCCGAGAGCCACGAATTGCAAACAGTTGATTGGTAGAATCAAGAGATGCATTCGTAAAGTTGACATGGAGGCCGTACAACGCTCCTGTTCCGACATCAAACGGAAGCTTTGCGCTGTTCACTATTTTTTTTTCAACAATGGACAATTTATCTTTTATTTGAATAAATCAGATCTTCTTCAACTATGTTTGTCTATTTTTGACAGCTTGAGAAAGAAATTCCAAAATTTTAGTTGCCACCCGTTATACACATGAGCGATGATACTGGTCTGCAGTGACGTTACTGTCAATTTGAATCACCCAGAAGAGTGGCGTCGCTGCAGGTGACTTTTTCTCATTTCACCACGTGACAAGCGACCAGTCTACTCTCGGAATAACCTTCACTAAGCCAAACATTCATCAGCTAGTTTCCTTCGGTTGTTTGCTAGAGCATCTTCCAGGTACTTACCACCGCCAGCTGCCAATACAATACTGGCTCATTGCCACAATGTTACGGATATAACGTGACCACATATCATCTTTTCATCGCATTTAAATCAGTTCACGATACAATCAATCGAGACCTAAGCTATGGCAGATTATGCACGAATGTGGATTTCCGGAAAAACAAACACGGTTGGTCAAAGCAACAATGGATCGAGTAATGTGAGTCGTCGAACTATTTGGCTTCGCTGACGACGTTGATATCGTAGCACGTAACTTTGAGACGATGACAGAAACGTACATCAGACTTAAGGCTATAGCTGGTAAGATTGGGCTTGTGATTAAGGTGTTGAAAACAAAATACGTGAAGGGAAGAGGCTCACGAGAAGACAATGTTAGACTCCTAACACGAGTTCAGATCAACGGTGACGAAATCGAGGTAGTAGACGAGCTCGTGTATCTGGGCTCATTGGTGAGCGCCGATAACGACGCCAGCAGAGAGATACAAAGGCGCATTATGGCTGACAATCGTGCCTACTTTGGACTCCGAAGGACGCTTAGATCAAACAAAGTTCACTGAACTACAAAGTTGACCATATACAAGACATTATTCAAATTTGTAGTTCTCTACAGCCACGAAACATGGACATTGGCAGTGGATGACCACCGCACCCTTAGTGTCTTTGAACGGAAGGTGCTGCGTACGATCTACGGTGGAGTGCAGATGGAAGACGGAACGTGGAGGAGGCGAATGAACCACGAATTGCATCAGTTGTTGGGAGATCCTCCCATCGTACACATCGCAAAAATCGGTCGACTACGGCTGGGCATGTCGTAAGAATATCGGATGACAGCCCCATTAAGATGGTTCTTGAAAACAAACCGATGGGTACCAGAAGAGGCGCGCAACGAGAAAGGTGGATCAAGTAGGCGGACTCTCTGCAGACAGCGACGCTGGCGAAGTAAAGCCATGGACCGATTGCAATGGAGACAACTTCGGTGTACAAAAATGTCAATGCAACGAAGTTTTCACGCTTAAATTTTCAGATTAGAAGTTTCCATCGGAGCCCATACTGCAAAGACTTGCCCACAATAGATACACAGCTCGAAAAAGTAGTGGGAATTTCTGTTCAATATATATCGTGCACATATATGGAGCGTCACAAAACATACACATTTAAATTATAAACCATGAAATGTTCTGGGACATTCCATAAATTGTTGATAATATTGTATACGAAAGCTTATCTTTTTCGGAACTATTTTATGCAAGTACATCAAAATGAAAATTCAGATTTTATTTCTGTGTACGTTCGCGTTCTGTTGACGTAAATTTAACTACAAACCTATGGGGAAACTGTCAAATTCACGCAAACGCATCCGCAACTTATCAATTGTAGGTTAGCCATAAGTGGTTTCAGATGCAAGGATCAAACAATTCGGGCGAAAATAGATTGAGACGCACAGATAAAAAGAAACATTAAATTTAGCGTTATCTAATGCACATAATCGGAATGCTACACAGTAAAAATACATGAAATTTATTGGCAACGTATTCAAACAAGTAACTCAATAAATTATAACATAATGGTTCTTTCAATCTAATTTTCTATTTGAATGAACTTAAATAATCATTTCAATGCTCATCATTCAGAGCTGAATCCTTTATCATTTGGTTTTCAAAAATGTTTTTGAATTTAATCGAAACGGCAGCTAAAAATATACCCCTCAAATAGTATTCAATTACATGTCCTTTAAAATTACATGCATATAATGTAAAATCATTTGACCGTGCAGCGTACTGCGCACTGGCTCATAAGTATTAAGGCAGCCATTACTGTAAGTTGAACTTGAGTGTCCAAGCATTAAAAAATTGACAATCCAAGACCTGATGTGAGTACTGTATGTACACTGTTTTATGTACCTCAGGAGTACGGCTAAATTATTAGAGCTGGTGCAGCAATATTTTCTTAAAATATTCCTCACCAAAGGATCCAAATCAAGCGCGACGAGGATTGGTAAACAACAACGGATTGATGAGAAAGTAGTTGCATCGTTGTTGGATCACGGAGAGGCAAATCATGGGCAATGTGCATATTATTTTCGTTAATAAGTTTAACGATTATTACGTTTTTATCCTTTATCGTTCATTTTATATATACGATTGATATGAGAAGAAATCAGAATGAATAAATCCATTGTTAAATGAAATGTTGTTTTGTGATTTATTTCTGCCACAATAAGGGAGTTTAATAAACATATCCTATAATTTGATTGCACATAGGTGTTTTAAAATTACATGTTGTTGGAATTTTACAGTACATGTAAAATGCAGTTGTATTAATATGAAAATCGTGTAAATTTCAAACCGCATGTACATTTTAGGTTTGTGTGATGTCATACAGCACTCAGCCTCTGAGACGTGCACACGTATTCTCGATTGCGCTTACCACGAGTGAAACAGTTACAAAAGTTCGGTTTTTTATTTTCGCTGTGCCGCGTCGCGAGTAGTGTTCCGCGATGAGGCGTGAAAACACCTTCAAGATAGACTATTCGAAGTTCGCCGTTAAGCCGTCGGTCGAAAAACTCTATGGTTTTTGTCGTACGGTTCTCGGATTGAAGCGAGAAGAAATCAAACGCCTCCAGCCCCACAGAGGGGAGCATGTGCGTATGTCAAAGTTAGCGACTTGGCACTCGCACAGAAAATCGTTTGCGAACATGACGGGAAGCATGAAGTGGATTGTGGTGACGGGAAGAAACATAAGCTTCGCATTACGCTTGAAGATGGAAGTGTTGAAGTGCGGGTTTACGATCTTCCCGAAGATGTGCCTGAAGATAAGGTCACTGTCTTCTTATCCGCGTTCGGGGAAGTGCTTTCGATTCGTGAAGTAATGTGGGACGAAAGTAACGAAAATGAAGGCATACCACTCGGTATATGGTCTGTCCGTATGCTGATAGCGCGAAACGTCGACTCGTGGGTCTCCATCGAGGGAGAAGAAGCGCATATTGCCTACAAGGGACAACTACAAACCTGCCGCTACTGCAAAGAGCAGGCACACTCGGGCATATCATGTGTCCAAAACAAGAAGCTATTGTTCCAAAAGAGCTACGCGATTGTGGCGAAGCAAACTGGGCAGAGCAATAGGTCAACAACCGGTCAACAACCTAGACCTAGACCAGCTGGTGCAAAGCCACTGACCGCGAAACCAACCGCTCCAATTTCTTCTACTCCTCTACCAACACCACCACCGCTCGCATCGGGCGTTTTTCCCGGGCTACCACAGCCCACGGGCCAGAGCGTGTTCCCTTGCCCGAAAACGAACACAACTATCCAGCCAGCTGCAAGTGTGGCTACCACACACTCGCAACCACACTCAGGACAAAGTTCTTCAACGTCGTTCCTAGCACTACCGCAAGCTGTGGTATCTCTGGATGACGTTTTCAAAAAACCGAACACTACAACGGAATCGCAAAGCACGAGCGGCAACGGCAACGGCAACGAATCTGATTCCTCCACTTCCACGAGCAGCAGACGAAGCAGACGACGACCAGCAGGCAAAAAGGCCCGCCGGGATGACGTAGTAGACGGGACGGGAGAGGAAGAACTTCCCTAAAATGGCTAACACGTCCTACAACATCTCGTCGATTAACATCGGCACCATCACAAACCCTACTAAAATAAATGCGCTTCGAACCTTCATCAACAGCCAAAGCCTCGATATCGTGTGTCTACAGGAGGTTGAAAGTGAAGAGCTCTCCTTGCCTGGCTTTGTCATCTTCTTCAACGTAGATCACACGAGAAGGGGTACAGCTATTGCTCTGAAGGAACACATCCAGGCCACTCACATCGAGAGAAGTTTGGATGGCCGTTTGATTGCAATGCGAGTACAAGATACGACGATCTGTAATGTCTACGCTCCCTCCGGCTCTTCGCAACGCGCTGCGCGTGAAACATTTTTCAATGGAACGCTGGCGTACTACCTTCGCCACAACACTCCACACGTCATTCTGGCCGGCGACTTTAACTGCGTACTTCGAGCATGCGATTCGAGTAGCCCAAACACGAGCCCCGCCCTTAAAACAGCCATCCAACAACTACAGCTCCACGATGTGTGGGAAAAACTATGTCCACGTGATTCAGGTTTCACATACGTCTGCCGAAATGCACAGTCGCGCCTCGATCGCATCTATGTGAGCAGCAGTCTGTGCGACAACCTACGAGCAGCGCAAACCCATGTCTGCTCGTTCACCGACCACAAAGCGATAACGCTCCGAATTTGCCTCCCCACCTCGGACACGAGCATGGCCGTGGTTTTTGGTCCCTTCGTCCCCACCTTCTGACCGACGAAAACGTTGAGGAGTTCCGATATAAGTGGCAATATTGGACCCGGCAGCGCAGAAACTATGGCTCATGGATCGAATGGTGGATTTCGTTTACGAAACCAAAAATTCAATCGTTCTTCAAGTGAAAATCTCGAATTGTCTTCAATGAATTTCATAATGAGCACCAGCATCTCTATGGACAGCTAAGGGTAGCATACGACGGGTACTACCAGCACCCAGAATTGATAACAACAATTAACCGGCTGAAAGGCGAAATGTTGGCGCTTCAACGGAGATTTTCGCACACGTTCATGCGAATAAATGAAACATACGTGGCTGGAGAACCCATCTCAATCTTCCAGTTAGGAGAGAGGCGAAGGAAGAGGACCGTCATCAAACAGTTGCAGACAGAACAGGATGAAACAATAACAGAGGCACGTGCGATCGAAACACACATGGTCGACTATTTCTCAACTCTCTACTCGGCCGAGGCAATAGAAGAGAACGACAACAGTTTCGTCTGCGATCGAATAATCCCACCAGATGACCCCTAAACGATGATTGCACGAACCCGATCACGACGGATGAAATTTGGGCAGCAATCAAAGAGAGTGCTCCCCGAAAGTCCCCTGGATCTGATGGGATTCCTAGGGAGTTCTATCTCCGCGTATTCGACGTCATCCACCGAGAGCTAAACCTGATGCTAAATGAGGTTCTCTGCGGAAATCTCCCACCACAGTTCGTGGAAGGCATTATAGTGTTAGTCAAGAAGAGAAACAGCGACAGGACAGCACACTCATATCGACCAATCTCACTACTCAACTGCGACTACAAACTCTTCTCCCGCATTCTCAAAACCCGGTTGGAGCGAGTAATGCGAGAACATCACATTTTGAGTGACGGGCAGAAATGTGCGAACTCAGAGCGCAACATCTTTCAAGCCACTCTTGCTCTGAAAGATCGGATTGCCTATTTGCGTCACCACCGCTTCCCAGCGAAACTCCTGAGTTACGACTACATGCAGGCATTCGATAGAGTGCCATACTCGTACACATTCGCAAGAATGACTGAAATTGGGTTCAACCCGAATCTCATCACTCTTCTCGCACGCATCGCCAGCCGGTCCACCTCACGGCTATTGATCAATGGGAATCTGTCTCGATCATTTGAGATCCAACGCTCGGTACGACAAGGGGACCCCCTTTCAATGCATCTTTTCGTTCTTTACCTGCATCCACTGGTATATAGGCTCGAGAGAATTTGCGACTGCGTGTGTGTGTATGCGGACGATGTGACGTGTATTATTTCAACAACGGAGCAATTCAGACGCATTAATGAACTGTTTAGCCGATTTGAGAGAGCTGCTGGCGCAAAATTGAATTTGCGTAAAACTGTTGCTGTCAATGTCGGGTTTTGCGAAGGCAACACAATCAACACCCCGGGCTGCAAACAGTTAATGTTGTTAAAATCTTGGGTGTCGTCTTTGCAAACTCGATACGGCTGATGACAACGTTGAACTGGAATGCGCAAGTGGGGAAGTTTGCGCACCAAGTGTGGTTACATTCCCAGCGCATGCTGACTCTGCACCAGAAAGTAATTCTTCTTAATACGTTCGCCACATCCAGGATATGGTATCTTGCGTCAATTCTACCACCGTTGGCAGTACATACAGCCAAAATAACAGCAGCAATGGGAACGTTCCTTTGGAGAGGGATGATAGGACGTGTACCAATGATGCAACTCGCACGCAGCAGGGAGAATGGAGGGCTGAAGCTGCAACTTCCGGCGCTTAAATGTAAGTCGCTCGCAATCAATCGACATCTGCAAGAGATCGAATCCATTCCTTTTATAGATCCTTTCTTTTCCACGCAAATCCTCGCCCACCTATCTCAATAGATTTTCCAGACCTTAGACAAATCCTTTCAAATTTATCCGAAATCCCCTCCAAATCCAACAAAACCCCTCCGCCGATCTAATCCACCAGTACTTCATCCAGCAAACCGAACTGCCAAGGGTAGAACGCAACAATCCGGCTCCTGACTGGCCACACGCGTGGCGAAACATTGGTTCGAGGAAGCTTTCTTCAGAACAGCGGACGAAACTTTACTTGCTGATGAACGAGAAGATTGAGCACCGCAAAATGCTTTTCGTCATGCGGCGAGTAGAAAACGAGAACTGCACACATTGTGGAAACCGCACAGTGGAAACGCTCCTCCACAAGTTTCATGAATGCGCTCGCGTCGGCCCGGCTTGGACGGTTCTTCAGCAGAGAATTACAGGAATCTTGGGTGGATGGAGACGACTATCCTTTGAGGACTTAGTAAAACCCTCCCTTGCCAGGAGTAGACAGGAGAAAACGAGTGGAAGTGCTTAAAATTTTCATTAAATTCATCTGCTTTGTATGCGAAAGTAATGATAGAATTGAGCTAGACGCACTGAAATTTTACCTAGATCTAGAATAACAAATTGTAAATAGAAATCAAACGACCAGACAAATAAAACTATTATATATAAAAAAAAAAAAAAAAAAAAAAAAAAATGTAGCATATTTGTTACATCAAATGAAACTGAAATTTCATGGTTTTATTGGAAGTGTGTAGATTTGGCAGAAAACAATGGAATATTTCATGTAAAGTTAAGCGATACAATGCCTGAATCTACACACTTCCAATAAAACCATGGAATTTCAGTTTCATTTGATGTAACAAATATGCTACATCACACAAACCTAAAATGTACATGCGGTTTGAAATTTACACGATTTTCATATTAATACAATTGCATTTTACATGTACTGTAAAATTCCAACAACATGTAATTTTAAAACACCTATGTGCAATCAAATTATAGGTTATGTTTATTAAACTCCTTATTGTGGCAGAAATAAATCACAAAACAACATTTCATTTAACAATGGATTTATTCATTCTGATTTCTTCTCTTATCAATCGTATAGGTATATAAAATGAACGATAAAGGATAAAAACGTAATAATCGTTAAACTTATTAACGAAAATAATATGCACATTGCCCATGATTTGCCTCTCCGTGATCCAACAACGATGCAATTACTTTCTCATCAATCCGTTGTTGTTTACCAATCCTCGTCGCGCTTGATTTGGATCCTTTGGTGAGGAATATTTTAAGAAAATATTGCTGCACCAGCTCTAAAAATTTAGCCGTACTCCTGAGGTACATAAAACAGTGTACATACAGTACTCACATCAGGTCTTGGATTGTCAATTTTTGAATGCTTGACACTCAAGTTCAACTTACAGTAATGGCTGCCTAATACCTATGAGCCAGTGCGCAGTACGCTGCACGGTCAAATGATTTTACGTTATATGCATGTAATTTTAAAGGACATGTAATTGAATACTATTTGAGGGGTATATTTTAGCTGCCGTTTCGATTAAATTCAAAAACATTTTTGAAAATCAAATGATAAAGGATTCAGCTCTGAATGATGAGCATTGAAATGATTATTTAAGTTCATTCAAATAGAAAATTAGATTGAAAGCACCATTATGTTATAATTTATTGAGTTACTTGTTTGAATACGTTGCCAATAAATTTCATGTATTTTTACTGTGTAGCCTGTTGTATGAAAAATTGCAAACATTGTTGTATGGCGCATGAAATATTGCTAACAATTTCGTTGTTTACGCCTCCTTTGGCTTGGAATCAAACGAGGGAAAATTTTACGTGCCTGTTAAAGTTCATTATTTTTTTCTGAGCGTTCTGCCAGGTTGACGGTTGAACTACGAATCTCAGTTGCTATATTTTGTATGAACTAGAACATTTTTATCTAGTGCGCACTTCCTACAGGCATTTCGATGAATTTTCAGTTATACCAATCCGTACAAAACCGACATTAGTATCGTCATAATTATTAGGTGAAGTAATTAGAGGGAAACGAAAGGTATCGAATGCTTCACGGCGTTCCATTTCCCCTTAAAGAATTCTACATGTGGTCCCCCCCGGGTCCTCCCTTAGCTCAGTCGGTAAAGGCACGGCTACAAAGAAACACCATGCTGGAGGTGACTGGGTTCGATTCACGGTCTGGTCTAGGAATTTTTCGTTAAGGAAAATATTTTGACTCCCTGGGCATGTGCACAGTGGTCAAAAAGTCGATTTTAACGCTCTTAAATCATAGCTCCCTAAATAGTGGAGCTAGAGCGATGGCGTCTTTGGCAAAGTTGCTAGATATGACAAGCTTCATATTTTGACGGTATGACTTTTGTGATCAATCCCCCTAAAAGTGAGATAAAAATTCAACTTTTTAGGATTTTGAGATAGAGAAATGATGTCTTGAGCAAAATTGTAGAAAAAGTCAATACAAACAACTTTACCCAAGACATAAAAATTGTATGTTTCACCCAATTGGAGATAGAAAGAGTTTTATAAGAACTAACCTCCAAAAACACATTTTTCACTGAAACATTTTGTTTTTAATTTTAAGGACAATATAATGTTCTACAAAGTTATTTGCAATATCTAAATACAAAACTTTCTAGAATATACTATACCTGCATTATTTCAGTAGGATGAGTTATTGAACATTTTTCCGTTTTTTCGTCGTATTTTCGAAGGCTGTACCACACTTAGGAGCAGGTAGGAGCAGATAAACTTGACTGCATCTAATAGTACATTAAATGAGCTTTCAAGTGGTGTTTAGTTTGTCCGTCCACAACCGTCTGCTGGGAAGTTATGCTCAAAACAAATTTTAATGGTTTTACTATATTTCATTCTTCAAACAGTATAAAAAATTGCGTTGTCATGGTAACCACACCTTCAAACTCATTTTCTTTACCATAATTGTACATTTTGTTTGTGTCAATATTTTTATTCATTGTATGTTACTATAATTAACCCGATTTTTATTTCAATTATTATTAATTATTAATTAAACATTTGTTTTTGAAGCCGTTTTTAATTGCAACCGCGTCGTTTGTTAGCAGCTGTTTATCATCGCCAGACAATGGTTTCTTATGCTTATTGGGCCAACCACAAATGCTTGTATTCAATGGATCTTATAATACAAGAAACCATTTCAGGAGATCGCAATCCGTATCCTTTTTGATAATTTTTAATTCAAGTTTTACATATGCAGAGCCAAACCAACCGAAATGAATAACACCAAAAAGTGCAAGAACGTGCAGTAAATGAAACGACTTACGAATTTGGATTATCTACATTTCATGTGTGGATTTGACGTTCCGAATATTTTGTGGCGTATCGACTTCAAATCCAGAACTGGCAAACTCGCGGAGAAGACAGAATAAAGCAGCTGAACGAAAAAGAATATCTAGAACCGATTGAAAATCGTAATGGGCATGTAAGTTTATAACCCACGCTTTGAGAGAGTTGGTACATTCTATGATGGTTACGTAGCACTGCTTGTTATTTTGTGAACGTGAACAGTTTTAAAGCAACGTGTTTTTGCTGGTCAGTTTATACCCTTGGTATATCAGTTATCGTTCATAGAGTATTGAAACATGGATCGGCCGTGATTAATCATTTCTTTGTTCAAATCGGTCAACTATCTGAAGAAGCTCAAGAGGCAAGAACGTTGGAAGAGGTATATGCATTTTATACTGACACCAAAGAATGAATTTATTAAACTTTATTTTTCAACAGACATCGAGAGTTCAAGAACCGTATCATCAGATCCGTTGATTACAAAAATTCGTGGTTGGCCCAAAAAGCATGAGAAACCATTGTCTGGCGATGATAAACAGCTGCTAACAAACGATGCGGTTGCAATCAAAAACGGCTTCAAAAACAAATGTTTAATTAATAATAAATAATAATTGAAATAAAAATCAGGTTAATATAACGAATAAAAATATTGACAAAAACAAAATGTACAATTATGCTAAAAAATAATGAGTATGAAGGTGTGGTTACCATGACAACGCAATTTTTTATACTGTTTGAATAATGAAATATAGTAAAACCATTGAAATTTGTTTTGAGCATAACTTCCCAGCAGACGGTTGTGGACGGACAAACTAAGCGCCACTTGAAAGCTCATTTAATGTACTATTAGATGCAGCCAAGTCTATCTGCTCCTACTTGCTCCTAAGTGTGATACAGCCTTCAAAAATATGACGAAAAAAAACGGAAAAAAGTTCAATAACTCATCCCACTGAAATAATGCAAGTATATTATATTCTAGAAAGTTTTGTATTTAGATATTGCAAATAACTTTGTAGAACATTATATTGTCCTTAAAATAAAAAACAAAATGTTTCAGTGAAAAATGTGGTTTTGGAGGTTAGTTCTTATAAAACGCTTTCTATCTCCAATTGGGTGAAACATACAATTTTTGTGTGTTCGGTAAAGTTGTTTGTATTGACTTTTCCTACAATTTTGCTCAAGACATCATATCTCTATCTCAAAATCCTAAAAAAATGAATTTTTATCTCACTTTTAGGGGGATTGATCACAAAAGTCATACCGTCAAATTATGAAGTTTGTCATATCTAGCAATTTTGTCAAAAAAACCATTGCTCTAGCTCCACTATTTAGGAAGCTATGAATTAAGAGCGTTAAAATCGACTTTTTGACCACAGTGATGTGGTATGAATGTACTTGCCACACAATCATATCAATGCAAACATTGTACCCGGCATCGAATGCTTTCAATTATTAACTGTGGAAGTGCATTTACAACACTAAGTTGAGAGCAAGCTATAAGCTAATAGCGAAAGAAGAAGAAGATATAGTTTCTCATGCAAACTTCTTGAGATTGTCCAGAA
>JASCZW010016762.1:0-18139 GCA_034211315.2 Aedes japonicus | reverse complement strand
GCAAGAAGCCAACCCCGGTCTTTCGATCTGAGGTGTGGCCAGAAGGTACAACTCAAAGTGTCAAACGATGTGCAGCATAGGGGCAAACTCATCTTTTGGCCGGATTTGGCCAGCTGCCGCTACTTCAAGAAGATTTTGGAGTGGTATGCTGCCAGACTAGATCGATTTTGTCCACAAACTAATGGATCCTGCGAATTGCCCGCAATTTCGACTAATCGAAAAATACTGGGCAATTTGAAAGCAGCGACTTCGATGAAGCGGTAAGCAGTCTAGGACATCCAGCAAATGCGGGCAAGAAGAAATTCACTGATTCCGTGTTCGTTTCCATCAAGAGGAAGGCTCAAGGTTTCGTTCGAACGGCAACCATTGATGGTTTTTTAAACTTATTGAATCACAAATTACAGGGCTTTTCGTGCGTACCAATTTAGTTTTAGTCAGCCTTTAACAATACCCAACTCACACGGTTAGTACCTTTCTCAATAAAGTGTTTATAGCACTTGCACTAAGTCCTTAGTCGTCAATCGAGAGCTCTCGATTGCGTGGCAAGTATAAATTTATAATATCTTTTGCAAAAAAAATCTTATATCAGACCAGGAATCAAACCCAGAAACCTTTAGCATGGTGTTGCTTTGTATCTATGCTTTCACCAACTGAGCTAAGAAAAGAATTTGGATGAAGACGTTTCTTTGATAATAAAGTGGTCTATAAAGTCTATTCCTAGTTCTTAAAATACCTTTGCTTCATTAAGATACTTTGAATAAACCGTTTATTGCGAGCCCGATGGACCGACTGACCGATGTGTGCGTATTTGCTCCGACGGTATAAATGCCGTTACAAAAATAAGGAGGCATTGAATATGATAGTACGTGCTACACAATACAACTACTATAATGTAAAATTGTCAGGTATTGAAAGCTTACAAATGAAACTGTTTAAATCGCATCGACATCCCATATAATCACTATGTTATGGCCAAAATAAGGTAAATAACCGTTAAGGAATATGGTAGACTTCATTGTCTCAATCGCCTGTTCCCATTAGATCGAGCAGTAAACATCAATAATATCAATGGATCAATAGATCAATCAATCTATAATGTATTTCTTTTTCTCAAAACCATTCGGAAACCAAACTAATGGAATCGTGAATAAATTTGGAACTCATTTCTTCCTAAATTATTCTGTATTTGTTCAAAGTTTAAGAGGACTGAAGTGCGGTTTACCCAAGTACCGGGCAGGTACGAAGGGAATTAGATGCTACCCTAAGCTTGGATGATCAAGAAAAAAAAAAGAAAGATTTCTGTCCAAGCGCGCGCTTGTAAGAGAAAAAACATTCCCTCTCCGCATAACATACTCTCAATCTACTAATTGCAAAAATTTGCTACCGTCGATAACCTATCGCCACCGCCAGTGCTTCTGAAAGAAAAAAAAATAAACCAATCGTCCTCCATAATGATATACCTTCCCTCCGTAGCCAACCCATTCAGGTACGATAAAAACTTCATACGGCCAAAAACGCCCAACTAACTCCCGCCTTGGTTCAAATTCCTGGCAGTCGGCATGCAAACTACAAATTGAATTCACCTAACCGATATGCACACCTATAAGGAATGCCCTCATCGCCCACAGTTTGGGCTGGAGGCGCGCGCAGGAAGTACCCTTAAACCGAATGGGACCGCGAAAAAAACATTTCAAAATTCAAATAGAGCTGCGTTCTTGTTTGGGTTCTCGAAGCACACCACCTCCAAAGCAATAAATAAAGAAATAACCATCTGGGGCAGCCCGATTCAAGCCCCCCACAACCACGCAGTCAAGGGCCTCCAAGGCAGATGCAACTCCCGCGTTTACACGAAATCTCATCAACCAAAACGGAACCAAGGCCGCCCCACCCAGGAGAGCGCCAATAAATATTCATGCTTATCAATTCCTTACCACTCTGATATTAATTTTATTCGAATTTTATTTCGCATTAATATTATAATGGCATTCGCTAATGTCACTTTCCTCTTCTCGGTTTGTTTTCATCCTCCTTAAAAGGTGGTCTTCCGGCAAAGCAAGGGCGATAATCCCGTAGCCCGACGTCCGAATGGGAATTGAAAACTAGGTTGTTATCATAATTGAGTTGATAACAATTTTATTTTACGCTGGTCCAAGCAAGCCGCGAGAACTTGGGAACGTTCTTTTCACCATCCGAGCAGGCCTTCCAGGCTAGGGTCAGGATTTTGGGTTGTAAAGGTTTGGTTTGGCGAATTTCCTGAATGAAATCAAGTTCGTTTCTTCGTTCGAGTTCCGTTTAAGTGGAATTTTGTGCACCGTCTAGCGTTCCGCTTTTAGAAGCATGATTTGCAAGCCACCCAAGAAGCGAAGCTGGATATCGAGAAATAGTGGTAGCGTGTTAAAGTTTCGATATCACTAGCCGCGGCATCGTTTATTGCCCACCGGTCCTACAATCCGACAGAAGTGAAGCAAAGCTTTTGTTTTTCCGAAAGTGATAAATTTTATACATCAGCTTGCTACCAGCCTCTTCAGGGTGGCCATACATGGAAGTAGAGTCCCTTCGGTTCGGTTGTGAGACTTTTGTTTTATTGAGAATCGTCTAATATTCAACTTCGGTTGTCGTAAAGATAAGCCAAGAAAGTCATGGTTCTACGCCGGACTGGATTGAAATTAACATAGCTTTCATTGCCGGCGGATCTGTTCTTTTCTGTCCGTTCTATTCTGAGTAGAAAGGAGAGAAACGAAATGATTCGAAAATTAACTCTTATTTAATGATGAAATAGCCCAAGCGGATTGCAGGTGGCAGCCAGGTAGATTGTTTACCTTTCGAACGGGTCCTTTCTACGCATCTTTAACGACATTCCGGGATAATTTAAACGAGTCCATTTTTGATGCATTTAAATAGCTGGAATTGGAGACGTTCACATTTGTACAGCAGATTTGGAATAGAGCGTTGGGAATTTTTGGATATGCTTACATGATGCTGGAATGATGTTTTTTGTAGCTTTTTGTAAGGCGTTTAGGATTGGATGAGTTTGGCATGTTTTAACACTTTATTAGGCATATTTCATGTCCGTTATTTATGTTCTGATCGCACATGTGCATTTGAACCGAGTTCATCTATTTGAATGGCTTAATTACGTTATTTAAACCGATATTTCATTATCTATTTTTATACTCAATATTTTAATACTATGTCTTGAAGTAATAGAGTACACACTCAGATTATTTTACAGAAATCTGTAAAGTTTTGCCGAATTCTCAACAGCTGAACGTTCGGTCATCCGATTTTACGGATTTCGGTAAAATTTTACCGAAATCCGGTTATTTTTTTACAGATATCTGTAAAATTTCACCGAAATCCGTAAAATCGGATAACCGAACGTTCAGCTGTTGATAATTCGGTAAAATTGTACAGATTTCTGTAAAAAAATCTAAGTGTGTAGGATTACTCGTGAGTTACCAAACGTGACTTATGCGACATGAAATTAAAAACAAGTGCAAACAAGTGCGCAGGGCACTCTACTGAACGTCATACTCGAGGCACACATGTATTCAATATTAAGTGTTGGTTTTGACCCATTAGGATATACCACGAAGCGAATGGGTAACAACGATGAAAAATTATTTGCGATAATTTTGATAACCAGCCTGGAGCAAAACAAGGGTGGTCGATTATTTCGTTACAGCTGGAAAAAGTCGGAGAACTGTTTATAATATTTAGTCAACATATCAAAGCAGGAAAACTAAAGCCCGATTCAATGTAAATTTTCACGCATTCAAGTGATCATAACTCAAGAATTAAACAACATACACGGTTGATCAAAACGTCAAACAAAAGGGTATTTAGCTTTCAATATAACAATATAACAATATATAACAAGTTATTACTTTTCACCGTTTCGAACCAACTGTCGCAAGTAACAAGTTCTGTTATCCCAGTCATAGTTTTGATTTCCGCTATTATCGCATAACAAATTTAGTTATCACTATTGGCAAATTTTGTTATCATATGTTATCATTTTGAGCACAGTATTTTTTATGAACGTTATAAGTGGAATTGTAAAACTTTAAATATTTCCAGCATACTTGAACAAGATAGTTTGCTTTTAATCAAAATATGTTTTTCAGTTATTAACATGAGAATTAGATTTCAAATTGATAACATAATGTGAAATTATTTCAATAAATTTGCTTACAATACAGGATTTGTTATCAAGTTGTTTGCAGTGATAACAAAATAAGTTATTATTATGATAATCAACGAGTTTTTTTTTATTCATTCTGTTATTTTAGCTGTTTATTCAGCCTCAATGATAACATATTCAGTGATCAAAAAATGATATCCTGGTATTAGAACTTATTATCAATTTGGTATAATCCTTTGCTCGGGTGGTGACACTGTACCGGCGAACTTATTTCTCTTTAAACGCATTTGTTGTGCATTTGTCACTTCTTCACCGCATCATCGAAGTTTGCGCTTGACAATTGTCCGATATTTTTCGATCGGTCTGAACTCAGGGCAATTCGGAGGATTAATCTCCTTGACGACGAAATTAACATTGTTTGCAGCATATCATTCTAGTACCTCATTACACTAGTGGCAGCTGGCTAGATCCGGCCAAAACATAACGTTGGTCTTGTGTTGCCGAATTAAGGGCTTTTTACACTTGCTTTAATGTAAACCCTCGACGTCAATGTGTGAGATTTGATGAAAACCTTTGGCTTAAGGCCACAACTGCAGATTCCTTGCCAAATCATTAGTTTCCGAGAAAACTTATCAGAAAAACAAATTTATACCTGGAAGGGACATCCTTACGATCAGTTGCCAGGCAACATTTTTGTCCGGGGATTTGTTTATAATCCATTTAGACATATTTTTCGTCTTCCATTAAAATACAGCCTTCAAATTTCGAAGAAAAATTAGTATTTTCCATTTAATTCCAACTACCTTTGCTTATCTTCGACAGATACGCGTATTTCGTCTACAATGTGTAGACTTCTTCAGTGTCTCGTACTAATAACTCGACTTTGGGACGAGACACTGAAGAAGTCTGCACATTGTAGACGAAATACGCGTATCTGTCAAGATAAACAAAGGTAGTTGGAATTAAATGGAAAATACTATTTTTTCTTCTAATTTCTAGTTACAGGTATTCTACTAAACAGCTCAAACCCTCTAGGATTCAATCCAAATCCTTTTTGTTGCAAATTCACAACAATTCACTTTAAACGGTTTACAATTCACCACCTTTGAGAGAAATTACCTGCTTCAAACGATCAATAAACGTACTGTATACTACCCAAAGCTGTTCTTCAGGAATTAGATCCTATTCAGTCACTAGATGTCTTAAAGGTTTTCCAAATTTTCAAGTTTTCTAGAGCGTACCTGGGCCTCCAAAATACGCCATAAAGGAAAGTCCATCGGATTCAGGCCAAGCGAATTAAAATTTGAATCCTGAAATAAGTTCATCAATCCACAGTTGAGTCTGTTTCGCTTCATGAACCGGTGGCAATGTCTCAGCTTTTATCGCTCGACCCTTCTTTTGTTTGATTGTATGATCCTGTGCTTTTCGAATCTTGAATGGCTTAAGCATCTGCTTTAGGAATTGTCGGATACTGTGATCTGATTTATGAAGATCGCTCGCCAATGGGATGGTGCTCCGCCGCGGATTGCTCTGCAAATGCTTCTCACCTTTTTGTACCATGGTTTGTGTCGTTGCTGTCACTTGCCGTTCACCACCATACTGTTTTGGTACCGTTTGATCGTACGATTTACAAATCTTCTGCACACGCTCGAACTGGCAAGCTTCCATACAATTCCTTCTACTTTATTTCTGCTTTGAACAAAGCAATAACCTGCACCTGTTATTCTTCTAGGTACATTTTTTAAGTTCAAATACGTTTACAACTAAGGTTGATTCAGCGTCAACAAAGCGAGAAGGGGAGGCCTGATGTCATTTTTATGTGCTGCATTGTAACAGCTCTAAATGTTTTATATCAGTACAATTACCTGACTCTCTACTAGAGAATACGAATGATCTAAGTAAAATAAGATTCCTTGTATAGAAATTCATCGGCAATTATTTTAATCATACATATCAGGCTAATTAGATGTATTGCCAATAACGTTTGCATTAAAAAAAATGGACAAAACGAAACTACCCATGCAGCACCAATCATAGCAACCCATGAGTCAGCAGACAAAATTTGACAGCTCTATCAGTCGAACTTTTACCGTGATTGCAAAAACTATGAAGCAACTCCGTTCAGAAGTGTGCGCGTTCAAAGAACGGCACTCCGCCGCGTCAAAAACGGACATCGTGCAGCACTTTGTGGACGCCGGATATGCCCGTTCCGGCATCTACAACATCTTGGCACTATTAGACAACAATCAGAGCAGCATCGAAAGCAAGCCCTGTTCCACACGGCCGACGCCCCTGAGCGACAAGAAGCTCCAAAGGATGCTGAAGAGGAAGACCGAGGCAAAAGTGGCTACATCGCTGCGTGCGCTTGACCAGGAGATCCGTTCAACCGGCCAAACAGTGAAAAAGTACCTGGCGAACATGATCATACATGTCAGAATGCGGAAGTCGCGCCCACTGGTCTCGGAGCTCCAGGCAATGACGCAGTGGCAGCGGCTGAATAAGATGGTCAACTCGATTTTCCCGTCGATTAGCGACGTGGCGGTGGTGATGGATGACGAGACTTGTTTCACCCTGGATGGCAACGACTGGCAGGGCACTTTGTATTTTACTTCCCCCACGAAGGAAGTGAGCTCCGAAGTGAAGTTCATTTCACAAACCAAGTTCCCCAACAAGGTGCTGCTGTGGCTGACAATCAGCGAGAAGGGGATGTCATTCACGCTCTTCTTTCGCTCCGGACTGGCCGTGAATGGGGAAATTTACAGTACGAAATGCCTGCCGGACGTTGCGTCGATCATCAAGAAATACCATAAGGGCGAAGACGCGGTGTATTGGCCGGATCTGGCGTCGGCCCACCACTCTAAGCGACCGTTGAAGGAGATGGAGCGGCTGAATATCGATGTGGTTCTCAAGTCGGCGAACTCCCATCGAGAATTTCTGGGCCAACCTGAAGCGTAAGATCTACTTCAACAATTTTGTTGCGAATACTGAGGAGGAGTTCCCATTACAACACTCGCACCAAAAATCCGCACGCAAGAATTAAAATATAAAAAGTAAACCATCAGAAGCTCTACAACTTGCAACGACCTGTAATTATGCAAAATTTGTACAAAGTTTATACAGGGTGCGGCAGAAAATAATGCGAAAATGTTCAAACTTGAGTATTGAGTTAATTCGTGTAGCTAGTGACTAATTTCTGTCGAAAGTGTATTTGTTTATGTTAACTTTTAAGTGCTGCATCCAAACATTCTATTTCTTTTATTGCAAATTCGTCAAAATGTTCGCGAAAGAAGTTATCACCAGTTTGTTGCTCGCCCAGAAGAAGCCAAAAGAGATTGCCAAGGTGGAAGGGTGCCATTTGGCAACAGTTTCCCGCATAAAAAAGTCCCTGCAGGATTGTCCTAAGCAGCAGAAGCCGGGAAGCGGACGTCAGCGCTTTGCACGCACGCCGAACGTGATCAAATCGGTCCGTGCAAAAATTGTTCGCAACCCGGTGCGTTCCATAAGAAAACTTGCAAAGGAAGCCAATATTTCGGAGAAATCCATGCGGAGAATCTTCAAAGAAGACCTGCACGCATCTTACAGAGCCAGAGTGAAACGCCACTTGATTACGGACCGGGTCAAGGAACTACGAATGACTCTTTCCAAGAGATTGCTTTCCTTGTTGAAGTAAGAAAAAATGATAATCCTGTTCTCCGACGAAAAGCTTTTCAGCATCGATGCTGTGGCCAACAGCCGCACGGACCAGTTCATTTCACCGCAGAAAATGAAGACCGTTCCGGAAAAAGTGAAATTCAAAATTCATGATGTTTGGCTTGGTGGCGTCCAACGGTTTGAAAATGCCCCTTGTTTTCATTGATGCTGGAGTTAAAATCAATATCGAATTGTATATCGGTATTTTATAGGACCAAGTGATTCTCTGGGTGAAGGCCAACTTCTCTGAGGAACAAAACGTTGTCCTACAGCAGGATGGAGCGCCGTGTAACACGCCCAATCGAACCCAAAAATGGTTGAACGATAACATGACCTTTTGGCCGAAGGATTTGTGGCCCCCTAGCAGTCGAGATCTTGATCCGTTGGATTATTCGGTTTGGGCATATGTTGAAGCACGAGCCTGCAAAACATCACACCCTAGTGTGAAAACCCTGAACCATAACACGCACACGGCAGTCAATGTCGGAGGACTACATTCGAAAGGCATGCTCTGGCTTCCGGCGTCGGCTCGAGGATGTTATTAATAAAAATGGAGGACAAATTGAATAAATTTGTTTAAAAGGGCTTTATAAAGATAACTGTACTCGAAAGTGTTGATATTATTGCGTAAATTATTTGAAAAAGGGATTTGAAAGAAACAGAACAAATTTTTGCATTATTTTCTGCAGCACCCTGTAAGCTTTAATCTACTTGAATTTAGTGTTTTAGTGTTGGCCGTGCAAAAGTATCAGCATTTTTGCTGTAATCTTTCCTAAGATTATGTAATTTCATGAATAAGGTAGGCAAGAGACAGTTAGAAATTATCTTTTGTGCCTTCAGATTCACGATGCACACGAAGGATTTTGTAAAATCATAAAATTCCATCTTAAGTTATTTTATTCCGAGGACCAAATGGTCTGCATCATTTCGTACGTCACTTCCCAAATAAAGTAAATTGGGTGCGGAATGGAAGGTAGGCTACCAATCTCCCGTTGCTTGCTTCGTAAATACAGCAAGTGATTTAGCACACAACAGTGGCCAACTGGCCATCGGACGAAAGATATTCGCCATCCCTTTTGGCTGCAGGAATTGCATTTAAGGGGACGTCCATTAATTATATCACGCAAAAAGTGACTTTTTATAATCCTCCTCCCTCCACTTTGTCACGATTTTTGTATGGACCTTCATGTTGTTTTGTATTGATTGTCATGTTTTCTTAAACTCCGCCCCCCTTTACTGCGTGACATAATTAATGGACCTTTCTTAAGTGACGAACTGCTATAGGTTTTATCAGTTACATATATGTGGTGTGTAACTTGATGTAATTGCTGCAATCACTGTAAAGTATGATTGACAAAGTTGCAGGATCTATTAAGTTCCATGAGTTTAACATAGTATTTTTTAATTTTTAAAAATGAGGGGTCGTAACCCTGCCACATGGTAGAAAACGTAATATTTATCGACAAAAATCAATAAATCAAAACTCTTCAGCACTACAAGCTTGATGTCTTCGAGAGAGTTTGAGTTATCCTAGTCATCACTACCCTTCAATAGTTAGATCTTTTCTTGTGGGAAAACTCTCCCCAAGACATCAAGCAGCGTTGAAGGTTTTTGAGTTATAGGTTTTTTTTCGAGAAAGCTTGCGTTTTCTACCATAGTCGTGAAATCATCCTTCGACCCATATGCTTATAATTAATAAATAATTTAAATAAATCAACAATTAGCATTTTCGTGAAAGACCAATGATTTTTATCCCTCAGTATGATGGTATTTCAGTACTTCCATTTTCATTCCTCACTATATCCTATTCTGACGAAATACTCAATAATTTGATTGCTTTCCACAAAACCAACCCGGTCGATTCGGCACCATTGCCCCATTAATTAGCATCCACCGAATCGGTCTTAGCAAATTTCCCGTTTCCCTGCCGTTCGAAAACAGGACAATAAATTAGATTCAGCAGCGTCAAAGCATTCAGCGAACTGTCGATACAATAAAAGAGTAGCATGATACGGAATGTGAACATGCTGCCGGGCGGGGTCGCGGGTATTCGAAATATTTGCGAAGCACTTTCCCACAATTTTAACTTCTTCGAGATTTAAATTTTTCGCAAACCGCAAAATCAATTGGGGATATCGCCGTCGGGTCTCCAGTTTGGTTGTCGGTGTCTGAGCCTATATACATATCCTTGCGTCGTCGTCCTCGTTGTCGTCAGATGTGCGAACCACAGAAGAATGGAACGGTTCACGATCAATTGTTACTTTGAGGCCCGTCTCTCTGTTTTTGGGATTCCAAGCTGGTTCTCAGGGATTCAAACGATACACGACAACAGGCAAGGGATAAGTTATGTGCGAAACACTTTGTCTCCTGGCATTTTGTCGATGGATCCTTTGTAGGATAGAGAGCTCAGCCTGATAGTCAGCAATATATTTTCTGGGAAAGTTTGACCGATATATCCGACGTTGTATTGACATGTTCACACAGTAATTAAACCTAGTAGCACTTTGTTTTCGTTGGCTGTCCAACATACTTTGTAACATCCAGAGTCATCGTTATGGAGAAAAGCCGCGCTTGTGTACAGTTAGCTTCAATCTGCTGTAATTTCAACCATTTCTGCAGCATTGCAGCATGTCGCATGACAGCTAATTGCTTTATTGATGTTCACCAACATTGCCACTTTAAACCTTCGATACGCTTCCATTCCTGTGATTATTTTCGAGCTTACAGGAAAGTAGGTATATAAATCGATATCGGTATGATAAGAGCGAAATGATCGTCCCAACTATGTAGGTAGCCGTTGTTGTTCCCGGAATTGGCAAAGCGCGGTGCGGCGGCGATCATCAATCGAATCCACTCTGCGCCGCTAAAGGACGGTAAAAAGTTCAGACTGTGACTTCTTTGAAATTGCTTAGGTCCAAGCGTTAAGAAAGGGAAAGAGAAGAGCATCCATGGATTCACGGTAGTAGGGACGAACTCGAACGAATAGAAAATGATGAAAACTATGTAGCCGTATAGTCTCTAGGAATGTCACATCTGCTCGCAGCGCAGTACGGTTGGAAGTATGCTTCATTTACTGACACTGACTGCAAGCAATCAACAGTGTAGTGGTTGGTGGGACACGCACTGATAAATTGATGTTTTGATTTTTTGCTCCAATCCCAATGCAGCTTCGGAGGACTATTTTTCACTTACTTGCATTCTCTTATTAACTAATTAATTTGAAACTGTTTATGTTTGTGTGCTTTTTTGTCAAAGCCGGAGAAAATGATTAATTATGTCAGGGTTGTTTTCATTTTCCTGTCGGTGGGGATGTAATTATTGGAATATGCATCCGGCCAGCGGATATCACCTGGCTACTTCGGTAGGAACTACGTTTTGCACATTGAGTTGAAAGGAGAAACAACAACGGACTTGTGCGTTGAAAAATTGCAACGTAAGTGAAGTTTTATTTCGGGAAGTCAGATTTTGTTCTTTCAGGCATATTGAGATTCTTTTTCGCATTATATCTATTCTTTATACGTAAATATTTTATTTTTATATTCTGTCGTCAATCATTTGCAGAACGTTTTGTTACAATTTATTTATTGTTTTTGTGCTCTACTTAACACTTTAAGAAATGTAAATGTTTTAGAATCTCTCATCGTAATGACGCTACTTTTTCGTTTGGTTTATATAATTGTTGAGTCCATAGAATTTCAATGTTTAATGACATAATACGATTTATGAGTCCAAATTTCACATAATTTGTACTGCCACGGCTTGTTATAAATATATTTCGATGCTGTAAGAGTCGGGAAGATTTGCAAAAAAACATGTTTTGACAGATGTCGTGCTGAATCAATACGATGGGAAACGATAACGTTAAGAAATGAAACCTTTGTGAATTAATGATGTTCGCTTTTTTAATGTTTGAATGTGATAACCTTGTCCATCCTAATTTACGAAGACCAAATAACAAGCATTATGGTTGTACTGATTCTAATCGAGTAATTTTTTAAAATTTCCAAAATTTGGTTTGCGAATATTTCGATTGCCAAAATGTAATCCACATTGGAACACAAAAAAATTGAAATAATTTTATACTGTTTATAAGTTTGTCTGAGCTATGCCTACAAACACAATAGCCTTATATTAATAAACTTTATGAAATAAGCTGCTTTTCTCTCTCTGCAACAGTTATTTAGTTTCCATAAGAAAAAATATTCCAGTTGTGTATTGAAATCATAATAAAATAAATATATAAAACTTATAAGTTTGACAAATCATGAAATCATGTCGTTGTTAATCTCGTAGAATATTGATGATATATAAGAGATTTTTAAGTCTTTCAATGTAATTGTAGTTACTAGGGTAGGCGCCCGTTCATTTCCTCGGTTGTACGGTTGTACGGTTGTTGGTTGTACGAGGTGAGTGGAAATTCCTGTCAATGAAATATAGGCTTATACAAATATGAAGCTTGCATTAATTTTTATTGTTTTTCCTGTTTGGTATATCTTTAACATTTGTCTAAGTTTGTCTTAGTTCAAATTTTTCTCCCTTTGCCTTATTTGCCAGCCGCATTCGTTGTTGGAAAGCGTCACAACTGGCACGCACGATATCTTGAGGTATGTCATTCGATATTTTGACCAATAAGTTCTTAAAAGTTTCCACGGTGAGTCCATTGGTTTTCCCCAGTTTTTCCATCGTGTAGCCTCATGCAAAGTGATAGAGAGGATTCAAATCAAGAGAAGATATATTGGATACGAGAGGTCCAGACCGATCCGAACTAGACATGTTTTGCAATACATTTATAATACATTTATAAAACAAACCATTAGTATTCAATGTAAAAAGTTTTTTGTGTGTTACTTTGGACCTGGTAGTGCGTTTGCGGCCAGGTCTGGGAACTATTTTCCAAGAACTTGGTTACTTGTTGCGTTTAATGGTGCGAAAGATAAATCTTTCGTTTATTCCGAGTGGTTTTAATTTCTTCGAAATTGTGTATTTGGTCCAAAATGTTTCAAAAACAGACTTATCACGACCTCTCTTTTTGCGTCCATGATTATCATGAGTCTCAAACGAATGCAAATTAAGAAAAAACTTGCAAGTTCTCTTGACATTCGTATACATTCTAAAAGAAAACTGTGCAATTATGTCTGTGATTGACCCATCTAATGTTACACATGTTGCAAAACACCGACAGAAATATGCACTCACCTTGTAAACTGCCGGGGCACTAATCACAATGCAATCTTATGTATGCTTTGATGGGATAAAAATTAAAATGTTCCTTATTTTTTTGCAGTTTATCGTTTAATATGCTAGGCTAATTTGAAATCCCTGAAGTTTTTTTTTTTTAAATTGAGATATCTTTAGACATTACCAATCATCTTTAAAACATTTTGGATTGTTCAAATTTTTTGATAGAAGTTTGATGTTGGATAGAAAAAGAAGATAGAGTTAAAGAAACAAAAGTAAAGAAACAAGATATCAGAGTTTCATGCGGTTCACATGAATTCCAAAGGACTCGGAATGAGTACATTGATATTCGAAAAAAAATAAGCATCTAACGTTATGGTTTAAGTAAACTATAAAGAAGTTTTCCCAAAATGTAGTATTTTTCATGAACTTCTCGTTGTATTCGATTCTCTTTTGTCAGCCTATAAAATTACTCATGTCTCATTCGTACATTTTTCTTTGCTTTTTTCTGTTTCAATTATTGTTTTTCTGTATGTGAGAGTATATCGAAAACAAGTTGTAAACTTTTAGAGTACTCCTATTCTCACACACTTGATTGACCACCCGAGGTTGTTACTCCGTTATTGCCAGATTAGCTGTTTTTACACAGAGAGCCAACAGATGATGCTTAAGACTAGCATACATCTTCAATGTTACATTTGAAATATCTCAAAATATCATTTCTAATTCCATCAGTTCCACTTTCAACTACCATATAGCTGATTGGGATCAGTATCGAACATTTATGGCATACAATTTTCATCCTCATGTTTCATTGCAAACAAAAATTGATATTAATTATGCTCTTTAACCTCTGGCTTTTTCAATAGGTAGAGCAAGAGCTGGCTCAGTGCCAAAAAGCGAGGTTAAATTCGATTCAGTTATAATTGATGACAATCTTCAGCTCTTGATTCGTCTGAAAAATGTAGCTAGAAATTAGAAGAAAAATTAGTATTTTCCATTTAATTCCAACTACCTTTATGCTTATCTTGACAGATACGCGTATTTCGTCTACAATGTGCAGACTTCTTCAGGGTCTCATACTAATAACTCGACTTGAGTTATAACATTTGAAAAATGTACTTGGGCGGCAATATCAAAGGATCGGTTATCCCGATATGAAAGTCATATGGCTGGATTTACAAAAACAAATAAAAAAGTTTCTCTGTGCTTAGGAACAAACAGTTTGAAAATAATGTTTCTAAATTATTTCCGAGTTCGAAACCTTTCGGGAAACTCTCTAAAATCTAAAAAAAAAACCTCAAAAGCCTACACTTAAGGAAGGTGTTTACTCACAAGTATGAAAAAACTCGAAAACTTGTTAAACAGTTTTCATAATTTCAGTTTCACTAGTCTTATTGACGAACAGGTTTTCAGGGAGTATCTAAACATTTTCTCCCAAGAAAATATTTTTGATGATTCTTGAGGAACTGATTTGAATGAAGTAAAAACTATAACTAAAAAAAAATCAAAATAGGAAAGCACCAAGTGATGATGGAATTTCCTATATCCTCATTAAAAAAACTCCATGAAAGAACCTTGTCTTTCTTGGTAAAACTATTCAACAGATTGGAAAACTAGGAAATGTGAAATTAACACTTCACTGGATCAATTTTTCTACTAAAAACTAAAATACTTTTTTAAACTATCACTAGTAAACGCGAGCAAATTCCGTTAAATTCCACTACAGAAAGCTTATCTTTTGTCAGATAGGCCTATTTCGTCTGCGACTTACAGACTTCTTCAGTGTTGAGTGTCGAGTTTTTTTTTAGAAGAAGTGATTAAGTGAAATGTTAATTTAAATTTTCCTTAGTTTTCCAATTAAAATTGTTCTACTAAAAATTATTCTGAATAGAATGATTCTTCAAACCAATACAAACTCAATGTTTGCTGATGAACTGTTTGGATTTTGCCATGGGCATTCAACTACGCATCAACTTTTGAGAGTTACAAATTTAATTAGTTTAAATAAAACTGAAGGCTGTTCCACTGGAATTGCTCTTCTAGACATAGACAAAGCATTTGACAGCGTTTGGTATAAAGGTTCGATTGCCAAACTGCAAAGGTTACATTTTCTGCTTTATATCACACAATTAGTTCAAAAATACTTAACTGATAAAACCTTGCAAGTTAATTATTCTAACTAATAGAACTTTGCAAATAAATTATTAGAATTCTAAATCCGATCAATTGTCTGTTAGAGCTGGTGTTCCTCAGGGTAGCATTCTTGGGCCAATACTTTAGAACATTTTCACTTCAGATCTCCCAGATTTATCTCAGGGCTGTCACAAATCTTGTTTTGCTAATGACACAGGCATTTCCGCTGTAGGAAAACGTTTTCGTGTTATATTCAAGAGGCTACAAAAAAGCTTGGACTGAACAGATTATTTAAAAAAATGCTTACTCAACTTATATTATTCCCACACAAGCCTAGAGCTGCATTTTTGAAACTAAATAATAAGGTGTGACAAGGTTAGAATTGGAACATAGACAATTGCGCATATTTCGGATGTACATTAACAAAATAGTATTCTGTTTTAACTAAAATGTTTGACTTCATGTGAAATTTAGAGGGAAAATACAAAAGCAATATTCATCTCGATTTCGAAGAAATTTACGGACTTTTCTCGGAATACGTTTCATCAACCGGCGCACATTATTCTCATCCATGTTTTTGGCAATCTTATTCCACTTGGTTTACAATTCATTGATGTTTTTGAAGACACTGCCATTCAACCTCAGGTTCCTCTTCTTAATGGCTCAAAATATCTCTATCGGTTTGAGCTGGGGAGAGTTTGGTGGGTTGAGTTCTTTCGGTATAAACGAAATTCAGCCGTTGATATCATACCACTGTAGCCCTCTTTTACTGTAATTGCCAAATCATGTATTTGCGTGCAATGAAATCGGCCTTTACAAAGGTTTCATCATCCATGAGAAGACAGCCATTGAATTTGGTCAACACCTGATTATACAGTTTTCTGACACGGATTCTGGCCACATTGCTTGGATCCCCATTTGGTTGTCTACAGGTACGGTATGACTTGAAGCCTTCCCGGAGATGAATCCGTTGCACGGTACTGCGTGAGGTGCGATACTTTTTGGCCAATTCGTGGTCTGAGATGTTGGGGTTTGCCTGAATGTTCTTGAAGACTTTGTTCCGCAGTTGACGGTTGACAGTACCCGCCCGACGCTTTCTTTGAGGCTTGCGATCCGTCGACATAGTTTATCTGTACTTTTTCAAAACCCGCTACACACACAGAAACAAAGGGTTCACGAAAATGAAAACGAACCGTGAACTAGTTCACGTTTTCAGGATTTTTACCTAAAAACGTGATTTAGTTCATGATTACGTGATTCAGTTCACGGTGTATTTTTGCTTGTTCTCGAATTCATGACTGCAGTTCACGGATCCGGGCACGGTTTTTTTTGCGTGCAGTATTTCGGGGGAAAACCCAACACCCAACACAGACCAAATGATTTCCAAATGATTGCGCACAATAATTCTTCCATTTTGTATTGCTCTGAAACACGTTCGAGCTGCATTGTTGTTCTTGGTGAAGGGAACACATAAGATGCCATAGTTTACAAATCCGACCACTAGGGTCGCTGTAAGAATCAAAAATGTTTGTTCCAATACTAAATGGGCCACTCCGTAGTCATATA
Organism: Aedes japonicus; assembly: GCA_034211315.2. Lineage (NCBI taxonomy): Eukaryota > Metazoa > Arthropoda > Insecta > Diptera > Culicidae > Aedes > Aedes japonicus. The sequence continues at coordinate 1,425 of JASCZW010016762.1, read as the reverse complement.
GCCACTATGAACGGTGTTCCAATTTCTTGGTCAAATCAAGTAAAACATCTTGGACTGATAATTATAAAGATCACATTGAGAGCATTCAAGCCAAATATAATTAATAAATGAAATGTTTCTATCCTCTTATAAAAAGAACATCCAAACTAAAAGTCAAACAAATGTTTAAACCGGCAATGCTTTATGCTATGCCAATATGGTCTAGTTGTTGTGCTACTAGGAAAAAATACACTACAAAGGATTCCGAATTAAGTTCTGAAAATAGGTTTGAAGCTGTCACCCTGGTTCAGAACTATTGATTTACATAGAATCTCAAACGTTGGGACTCTAAAAGAAATGTCCAACAAAATTATTCATAATTTTAGACAAAAATCATTGCAATTGAAGATTGTAATTCATAAATTCTCTCTATAGATGGAATAGTTTAAAAAAATCAACTGTTATTCGTACACACTTGCAAAAAAAACCTTTTAAAAATACTTAATTGTCTAAAAAAAATATTAACACAATTAGATATAAATCATAGCACATAAGGTTGAAATTTAAAATTCTTAGCAGGAGCACCTAGGATAATATATGAATGAAAAATAATGTAAAAAAATAAATAAATAAAGAGTTCAAAAGAAAAGTTGTCTGCTACGAAATGTTCAGGCCCGCACACTTCCAACAAATTATAGGTACCCGCATAAACAATAACCATAAGAAGTGCCTAACCAACAATTCGGGGTATCATCCCAACTATAAGTGGTATGGTCACACCATGTATAATATCATTCCTGAATGGTACATGTTTATTAGGGTACAGTTCGAGCGAACGTTAGGCTTAGGAAAGAGAAAAATGTCACCTTATTTTTGCTGACAGTTTAAAACTGTTTGAAAAATACATGCGACTGTATTTAAAAGCCTGATTTAAAATGCACTTATTTGATCATCTGTGGATGTGAAGTGTTACTATCTATTCTTTTAATTTGATTCCTTATAATAAACATTATATGTATCGGTAATGTGCCAGCAATCATCGAAATGCTAAACGACATAAATCCATGACGCAACTTTTTTTTATACCATTGGCTGGTGGCTACAGAAATTATATGTCACCTGTAGAAAACAGTACAAAAATGTCATGACATTTTCTCCCATGGTAGTTCACTTTAACCTGTTTTCAAATTGGTCGTGATGAAAATATATAAAATATTACGGAAATAATATGAAACTACAGTACATTTACCAAGTGCTTGTTTTGTGGCACTCTAAACATTACATATACACTGCTTTGCGGATTTGAGCTAACGTGCAAATGTTTGATTGGGCATTTTATGTGAAAACATTAAAAAATTTGATATTTCCTTCCAATGTACAGTAAATGGGTGCTTATACTGAAGTAGTGCTCTACCTTTCTTTACAATATTGCTTTCATAGCCTTAG